>JAVTVY010020857.1:0-75704 GCA_036873755.1 Hanleya hanleyi
ATGGGTTTGCCCTGGTGGGTAGCACACCCACCGTATTTCAATTTTACGGTTGCTATTGGCACGGCCACGGATGCCATTTCAGCGCTGGACGCTTCAACGAACGACGTGGAAAAACACCGGAAGAATTACGGGAAGAAGTGGTGGAGAATGGTGATTATGTGAAAGAGAGAGGATACCATCTGATTGAAATGTGGGAGTGTGAATTTCACACGATGTGCCAGGCCCTGCCCCATTTACGACGTTTCCTAAAAGAGCGCGAGTACCCCTTGAGTCGTCGGCGACTTCTGAGTCTACCACAGATGTTCGACGCCATTCGTTCGGGGGACCTCTACGGCTTTGTCGAATGTGATTTGCATGTTCCCGACACTCTCAAGCCTCTCTTCGCCCAGTGCCCTCCCATCTTTAAGAACACGCTGGTGGGTCGGGCTGATATTGGGGACACCATGAGGACCTATGCGGAGCAACACGAGTGTTTGCCGCAACCTCGACGGATGTTGATTGGTAGTATGTGGGCCGAGAAAATCTTGCTGGGCACGCCTTTACTGCAGTGGTACATGAACCACGGTTTGGAAATTACCCAAATATATCAAGTGATACAGTACGTACCCGACGCTTGTTTTGCGGAGAATGCCGACATCGTGACGTCGGCCCGTCGTCAAGGTGATGAATACCCGAGTGAGGCCATCATCGGTGAATGTTGGAAGTTGACTGGCAATGGTTATTATGGAAAAACGGTTACGAACCAGGATAAGCACGTCAACGTGAACATTTGTACTACTACCCAAGCCCGCAAAAAAGTGAATTCTCCTCTGTTTCGGTCCGTGGAGGTCACCAATGACGACACCTATGAAGTCACTTCAGCCAAGAAGACTATCCGTTACAACCTACCCCTGCAGATTGGATGTATGGTATATCAGGTGGCCAAGCTGAGGATGCTGCAGTTTCTGTATGATTTCATGGGTGTGTATTTTAATCCATCAGACTGGCAACTCATGGAGATGGATACGGACTCGGCCTACATGGCCGTCTCTAATGCGGATTGGGAGTCCCTGGTGAAACCGGAGTTACGTACCCAGTATGAAGCGGAACGCGATCAGTGGCTACCTCGACGTGACCATTACCAGTACGATAAGCGTACACCGGGCCTGTTCAAGCTGGAGTGGAGTGGGGATGCTATGATTGGTCTCTCCTCCAAGACGTATTACTGTTACGGAGGAGGAGACCAAAATAAGTTTAGCTGCAAAGGGGTGAGCCGGCGCGATCCCAACATCGACAAAGCCTTGTACTTGAACGTGCTGCAAAGCCAGGCCAGTGCGAGTGGTACTAACCGAGGATTTCGGGTGGTGGATCACCAGATGCGGACGTACATTCAGCAGCGAGACGCCTTTACTTTCTTTTACCCGAAACGGAAAGTGTTGGCCGACGGTGTGAGCACCACTTACTTGGACTTGTGAACAATGTCGAACTATAACTGTTGATACACAAATGTAAAAGTCAGGATGGCCGAGTGGTCTAAGGCGCCGGTATTAAGTGCTGGTCGGCGAATGCTGGCGTAGGTTCGAATCCTACTCCTGACAGAACTTTTTTGTACCTTAATCCTACCACCACCACTACTATTCTATTTGTATCTATTCTATACCTTCTTGTGGACTTAAATAAAAAAAATAAGTCAAACCCCCATCATTTTTTGTGTTTTTTCATCAATTTTTATTCAACATCAATGAACGTCAGAACAACAACGTCATAACAATAACGTGATAATAAAAAACAAAAAAAAATAAGTGGCCTGCGCGCAGTGCATTTTAAGTTAACCAGAGAAATGGAGCATGCACATTAAAACGAGAGGCCGTCCAGTCATAGACCAGCACATCACGGTCTTCGGCTTGACAATAATCATCAAACATGTGTACGATGGTTGGCATAGAATGTCCTCTACTCCGGTGAGTGAGATAAAACACACAGTACTGGCCGCACACACTACTCAAGGGTCCTTGTAATCTTTGAGTATTCCAACGCCACATTGTAGTAGAGACGTCCATGAATTTCACCAAATCGGCATGTAGGGGTGCAAGTCCGTAGGAATCAAAGTATTCGCCTTGGCCTAGGGTGTCCACGTACACAACTACCCAATGTTCACCGGGTCGACATCCCGGGTCTGTATTCAGGATGTAGGCTGCTGGGGTAGTGGAGTGGGTGGGAAACACATTGCGTGGAAACACACCTCGAAAGGGGATCTTCGGATCTCGCTGGAGTATGCCCATCAGCTGTTCTGTATCCATGACTCTAGTTGGCGTAGTCACACAGCACGTTTCTTTGCTCATCCACGCTGATGACGTTATCAAACTCGGCGTAGCAACTCACGTTAATGGTCTGGGCTAGAGCGGTAGCGAAACGCAGTTCCAACCGTAGGTTTCCTTTCTTCAGCAAGGCCAGTTGATGATCGTGTTCCAAGGTGGGAGTGAGGTCAAAGGCGAACATTGTGTACCCACGGTAAAAGTCTCGTCGAGTGATGGTATTTCCTTCGTCCTGGTTGTTTTGTCCTGTGGCTGTAAACAGGTTCAGGTAGCTGCGCACATAGTTTTGGTTACCAAAATCCGGTTGTAAGGGGCGGGCTGGAATTTGATGGCCAGCCACGTGCAGTGCCAAAAAGTTCAGGTTGAAATGTTGAAAGGCGAATGGATTCTCATCCCATGCGCCATTGAAAGCGGTGTTGGTCACACACCCTATGGTAATACGTTTAGGGAGATCCCCTAAAAATAAATTTTCACGATTGGCCATCATCGTACCGCCTGGCACAGAGAACACCTTGGTCTGTACGCGTCGGATGGGGTACAGGGCTGGTTTTTTCGATAAGGCTTCCATGTGACTCACCAACACGCCCTGTTGCAAATCCACCGTTCGCACAAACAGGGCTGCATCTTCTAGGATGATCTTGTAATTGGGGGCCCCTCCACCGGCCATCAAGGCGAACGCAGGTGTGGAACGGATCAACTTGATCTTGATGGATACACCGTTCATCATGTAGCGGTCTTGCAGGAACAGATCGGCGTGGAGTCGTCCCATCATATCGACGGACTTGCTATCGGCTGTCAAGTTTTTGCGGTTGGTCAACCCATTATTGGCAGCCAGCACGCTATTCATGGCGCCGGGTGTATCCTTGTAGTACAGTGCGGCTTGCAAGTGGGATTTTTTGGCATCTGAA
The DNA here is from genome assembly GCA_036873755.1 of Hanleya hanleyi. Taxonomy (NCBI): domain Eukaryota; kingdom Metazoa; phylum Mollusca; class Polyplacophora; order Lepidopleurida; family Hanleyidae; genus Hanleya; species Hanleya hanleyi. The sequence continues at coordinate 3,203 of JAVTVY010020857.1, forward strand.
CCGTACGACAACAGCGTCTCCATGTAGGCTCGGTACGGGTACGTATTGGTCGACGTACTGATGAGTCTATCGCTCAGACTCATATCCACCTGTTGGAACAAGGAGTGCAGCCAAAGATTCACTGGGCCTACTACTGCATCGTCCGCTACGTCGCCCCCACCTGCGTCCACTATTTTGGCTTTCACGTACAAGTAGGTGTGGGCTAAATCCAGGTAGGCTGTATCTTTGTTTTCAATGGTAAATTCCACAGGCCCCGTCCCCGTCAGGCTAGCCAGGGGTCGATGTTCTACCCAACGGCCTTCGGCTACACTGGTTTGGGTGGGTGGAATAGTCCACAAATCCAATTCACTGTTGGTAGACGGACACGACTCGGAGTGAATGAATGCCATTATGCGAAGATGTCTCTCCTACTACTACTCTTCTTCTTCTTCTTGTGGGTCTTAGCCCTCCGGGGTGTGCGTCGTCGGTGTGTTGGACGTCGAATGACTCTTCGCTGTGTCCGGGGTTGTCTTTTAAGGGCTTTGGCGATCAAGACGCTGCCGGCTTCTTTAGCCCGTCGTTTCAAGGCTTGTCGGGGTGCTGTGCCTCCTATCACATCACCAGCCACGCGCAATCCACTGCGTACCGCTTGTTTGCCTACCGCTTTGACACCCCGTGTCACCAAGGGTAAGAATGTTTTCACAATGCTGCCCAGTATGTTTCCCAATCCGTGACCTCGTTGCATGCGTGCACCGCTAAAGATGGGCAAGCCTCCTCCCGTTTGTTTCTTGTAGTAGTCGGCATAGCTGGGTGTATGACATTGGTAAGGCACGTACATTATACGAAGTGAGGAGAACGGGCTTGTCGGAAATGAAGTGTCAGCACCACTTTTCCTCGTTCGAATGGTACCGGGCGTCCCGTGTCATCTCTTATATCCACCGTGATCGTGTTAATATCGGTATGTCGTACGGGCAGGTAGAGTATATGGTTGAAACTCTGGTTGACTTGATCGCCATACGACTTGCTAATGGGCACCACCCGTAACAGAGGTGTGTTCACATCACGCACAATATGGTTGTCCACTGCGTCCGAGTAGACGTAGAGTGCGTACATGCCTACTTTCATATCCATCACATCGTCACCGTTGTCGGTGGTGGGCCCCGGGTACACTCTGTAAGGCAGACCTAACATTTGCTGTAGTGTAGGACTGAGTGTCACAGCCACGTTAGGGCTCAGCAGGATACAGGCCTTGTCGTTGTGTGGGTTGACAGTCAAGATTATGTGATTCTTGAAAGGGTAGACTTGCAGGGGTTTTGATTTATTCGTGGCCTCCCGTAGAGACTTGTACTCCAACAAGGACAGCAGACCCTCTATGAACTTCTGGGGCGTATCGTATTGGCCTTCGGGGAGAATGAGTTTGGTGACTTTGCCTTCGTACGTCACTTCGTACCATACTTCTTGGTCTCGTACGTTGTACCACGAGTAAGGGTACTGAATATCTACCAGTCCACATTTCCACCGACCCGGTAAATGTAACGGTTGTGGTAATTGAGTGACATACTTGGCCAAGGTGTTGTCAGGAAACACATCGAGTGAACTATTACTGGGCAACGTCAGGTAAAACATGACGACTGAGTTGTTCTGGCTTCTGCACCGGGTTTTTATAGGGGGTCATCCTCCACCCCCTTAGTAAGGTACCCCTTAGTAAGGGTCCCAGTAAGGTCCCCAGGTCTTGGGCTGCTTACCTCGGCGTCGTGATGGTCGCGGTGACTTAGCTCTGGGGGAGATTTGCAGGGGATGACGTGGTAAAAGGGGTGACGAAGTAGGTGCCCGCCGTGAGGGTGTTTTGGACGGCGTCTCAGGTTGCCATTCACGTTCCCAGGTAGAGGGGAGTCGAGAGGGTGCTTGCTGCATCCACTTCCAGCGTTCACGATTTCCTACCAATTCTTGAGGAGTGTGTGTGTCTTTTAATCCCTGAGCAAAGGCTTCCCAGCCCGGTGGATTAGAGTGTTTGCGAGAACGTACCATATCGTTGATTAAATCCGTCATATGAGATCCCGGCACCACTTGGTTTCGAATCAGTAGTTTTCCTTCAGCGTTCCAACCCATATCGGCATTCTGTTTCACCCGGTCCAACAATAAACGTGCCTTGGTCTTGAAGGCTTTAGGCACACTGGCCAACACTTCCTGTTCCAGCTGAGGTGAGGCAGAGGATGAGGATGGCGGTGGCGGGGATGTGAGTGTAGGCGTTGTTGGCGTTGTGGGTAGTTGTGGTGTACTACTACTACTCCCTCTATATTGATCCATAAACGTCTGGTACCGGTTCAGCGTATGATGGCAGAGTTGAATTTTCTCGTGATCGGATAGTCGACGTTGGAGTATACTATTCATCTCTTCATCCAGAGACTGCAATTGTTGCACTGTGGCAGGCACAGGATAGGGTGATTGCAAACTCTGTAACAGTCGAGGTTCGACCAGCATCATTTTTTTCGTATGTTCCATGCCGTTAGTGTCCCAAGATGGAGCCTAGTAACGGCCCCAGTACAGTAGCGGCTAAGGGTGCGAGGAGTGCGCCGAGAAATCCACCTCGCTGTAACACCTGTTTCTTTTTCTTCACACTACCCGTCTTCTTCACCAACGTTCGGAGACCCGCCTTGTGCCGTTGCAATTTCCCTTTCTGCAGAGGACTGAGCGAAACATTGCCTTTTAACACATTATGCGCTACTTCACACAAACACCGTACCAAGTCGGGATCCGCCCCGCGCACCAGGGCCCGGCCCACCTCCGGTGGCGCGCTGCGTAATACGCGGAGGGCCGGCGCGTGCTTGCGTACCCGTGCAGACATGATGAGTGACGGCTAGAGTGGATTGTCTTCTTCTTTTATTTGGGTGTGTACACCGTCTGCACCTCTCCGGGAAAAATGTGGGTACGCAATCGAAGGGATGAGGGAGTATCTTGTTTCAAGTCGATGAGTAGATACCCGTGAGCTGGTTGGGTAGCATCTTCAAAGGCTTCTCGTACAAAGGCCGTGTTTTTAGGGTACATCTGTTGGGCCAGGTGCGTAATTTGGGAAGCGTCTCTGGGATTTTTGAATAACACCACATACTGAGCATTCAAACTAATGTTCCTGTGCTCTTTGTTCTTACTGAAGAGATTCTGCACGATGTAGATGATGCTCAACCGACGATGATGGCTTCCTTTGGTAAAGAGACGGGTGATTCGACTGTCCGTTTCCGTCATGAGATCGTCCACTACCACTAACGTGTCTTTGGGTGTATCCTCAGGGGGTAAGCCTTCCATTAAGGTGAGTCCCGGAACACGTGCCAGTTCCTCGTACGTGGGTTGCCAAGCTCCATAACACCACAGGATGCGAGCTAGAGGAGGTGAAATGAGGGCTGACCCGTGTTGGATGAGACGTTGAACGAAGTGTGTTTTCCCCGACCCTGTCGGTCCAGCGATGAGACACGTGAAAGGATGCTGCCACCGAGGATCCATAGTTTTTTTTTTTTTTTTTTTATTTGGTGATTTGCGCTCGGCGTTCAGAGGCCCACCCCCGTTCTCGTGGATCCCACCGGGGATCGTAGTCCAACGGATACCGTTGCCGTGGTATGAGGGCTGACCCGTGTTGGATGAGACGTTGAACGAAGTGTGTTTTTCCCGACCCTGTCGGTCCAGCGATGAGACACGTGAAAGGATGCTGCCACCGAGGATCCATAGTTTTTTTTATTTGGTGATTTGCGCTCGGCGTTCAGAGGCCCACCCCCGTTCTCGTGGATCCCACCGGGGATCGTAGTCGAACGGATACCGTTGCCGTGGTAAACGTGATTCGCGCACTCTAAATGTGTTTAGCGTCGTAGGAGTGGTGATGGTGGTACTAGGTGGTGGTGGTGATGGACTGGAAGGATCGTCGCTTCTCAGGGGTAACGGAGGATCACGTGGCGTCGTAGTACGCAGCGTCGTAGTAGTAGTAGTAATACGGGGCGTCGTAGGCGTGAGTGGATGGATGTGGCGGTCAGGTGATGTAGTGGATGGAGTAGACGGCGTGGTAGACGTGGGTGTCTGGGTTGATACGTGGCGGTACCTTGACGTCTTGGATGGTGTAGGCAGCGTCGTAGTGGTGGTGGTGGAAGTGGTGGATGACTGAGGTGGAATTGTGGGACGCGGGGTGTTGAAACAGGATATCACGTACGCCAAATCGAAGAACACGCCTCCAAATAACGTACCCAGAAGTACTACTACACAGACTATAGTACCCACTTGTGCTTTTCGAGTTCGTAACAGTAAGGGTAGATGTGCACTATCCATGGTACAACCCTACACTGAAGGCTGGTGGTGATAGGGGTTAGAATTTATAGGCGTTTCATGTCACGGCCTGACACCCAGGAATTAAACGAACGGGGCCACCCTTGCCATTTGACGAAATGATAGGGGATGCCACGTCGACGTTCCGTTTTCAAAATCTTTTCCACCGTGTAGTAGTCTTTCGGTGTTTTCACTATGGGTTGTAATTCTGCCTCGTAAAACGTGCCTTGCAGTGTTTCTCCTTGTAGATCTTCCAGTTGATAGACGTGTGGCTGTCGAGGTTTATGGCGAACGATGACAAAGAGCTCGTCACTCCAGTTGGGCAAGTAACTTTTCTCAAATTGGCCTTTCACTTTACTGATCCGTACCACATCTCCACGTTTGTAACGGGGTGACGTGAGTGATGGTGGACTGGGTGAGTACAGCGTACCACGCACTTGATGTTCGTTGCGTTCTGTCACATCGCGGGGAGCTCGCTGGATACTGCGATGATAGGCTCGATTGTACCCTTGCACCAGTTGAGGTAGTACATCGATGTACCGTCGGGTGTTTTGGGCAGTAAAATACTTGTACATTCGTCCTTTGAAGGTGCGATTGAATCGTTCCACCACAGAGGCTTTGGTCTCGTTGTACGTATGGAAGAAAAATACCTTCTGTTTCTTAAGAAAGGCTTGAAAGGGTCGGTTGAGAAATTCTGTACCTTCATCCGTTTGCAAATAAAGGGGTTTGCGTCCCGTCTTGAAAATCTGCTGGAAAACCCGTATTAGATTCTCTCCTGTTTTGGTGCGAATGGGTAGTACCCAGGCATACTTGGATAAAATATCGATACAGGTCAATATGTACCGATGTCCATCATTGTGAGGTGCAAATCGACTCATATCCACTAAATCAGCTTGCCATTGTGCGTCTATGCCTCCTACGATGACTCGGTTACGGCGAAAATGTCGTCGGGCTGCTCGATGTAAACTATAAGTGTCTTGGGTTTTTAACCAGTTTCGAACTTCAGTTCGACTAATGCCTTGGGAATGGACAGCTCGAGCGAGCGCTCCCACAGCGCTATACGCGGCTGGACTGGTAGGGTTGTAATACAAATCGGTTAACACCTTGTTCACTGTAGATGCTGACCCCTTTTTCCCCTTTCGGGACCGCCTCATTACGGTCTTCTTACCCCTCATCGGGGTGCCTCTGGGTCCCCGTCATGTGTGTTCGCTTCATCAGGTGACACTGACACTCTAGCCTCTGTGCATTCTATAGATATAGTACTTTCGTCTTCCCCGGCTGTATCGGGTTCATGTTGTTTTTTTTCATGGGGTTCAGCCAGCGCGTCCTCCATAGCACGAGCCCACGCCAACTGGTCTGGTGATCGTTCGTCCGGTGTAAACAGCTGATCCACAATAGGCACTACTTTCTCCAAGGCTGACCACAGAGAGGGGCCTAGGATGAAACTTCGCGTAGGGTCTTGGTAGCGGCCCAGGCGTGCGAAGAGGGGAGGTACGGTATATACGTAGATGGCATTGTCTATGTGGATGAGATGGCCGTCGAACTCACCGTTCAACACCCGTTTAAATTTAGTCCAGCCGTCACGCTGTAGCGTCACCGTATTCGATAGAGTCTCAGCGGGCGCCCAGCAAATAGCTCCACAGTCTTTCACCAGGGTGACTTTATCTTCATAGACGTGTAACCCCATCCCGGGTGTAAGGGGCAGAATGGCTCGTAGGTCGGATGACATGCTTGCTCTAAATGTCGAACGGTGAATGACACACACTCTGTCTCACCCCTGGTATTTATAGTGTCAGGTACAGACATGAATCGTACTATTCTGTGAGAGGCTCCTGTGGAGAGAGTACTTCATCGACCATGGGGACTACTTGTTGCAAAGCCGTCCATAGATCGGGGTCCAGAGTAAAACCACCTCGCTTGAGACAGAGGAGTCGAGCAAAATAGGGACCACGGAAAATGTAGACATCGTCACACAGGTGAATGCTATCCCCGTCGAGATCACCGCATAACACACGTTTCAAGGTAATCCAGCCTTCCGGGGATAAAGAGACACGCGCGGGTTCAGACGTACACCAACATCGACTATCGTCATCGATGAGCTCCACGCGTTGGGGGTACAACAATAGGGTACAGTCCGGTGTAAGAGTACGCGTGGCTACAGAGTTGGCCTCAGGGTAGAGTACGTCGCGGACGTCGGTGATAATAGCTTTCAGCGCCTGCCATAATGCCGGCCGGAGTAGGATAGCGGTACCACCACACTGTTCTAACCGGGGAAAAAAAGAATCATCTCTACCACTTCGCAGGTAAACACCGACTCCCACATGCATGAAATCCACTTCGGGCTCTTTTCCCTGTAACAACCGTGTCAATAGAGTCCAGCCTGGTAGGCTTAAACATAGCTTCACCTCTCGGGGATGTTCTTCGATGAGCTGCAGTTCATGGTCATAGACGATGAGAATGACATCAGACGTGAGTTGGAAGAAAGCGAGCTCCGTTCCGTGCGCTGCCATAGTGGTGAATGACAAAACACCGTCCAGGCAAATGTGTATATATGGATTCTTACTAATGATTCGTGAGTAAAAAAAAAAATTTCATCGTAATAAAATTCGTATCGTACCCTGTTCTAGAAAAATAATTAAATTCAGATTACAATGCAATTTTGTAGGCGCGCGCTCCAAGATAAATATACTTCAGAACATTTTGCGACGCTACATTTGCGTGTCATTTGTGCCTGGACTGTAACAATTAAGAATTCGCGCACAGATGGAAGAGAAGACAACATTGAAATCGTCTCCAAAATGCTTTACCGGCCTATTGGTTATTAGCAGATGACCCCTTTCAAGCCGATAAACATTCCATTCTCAGTGCCTGTAACGACCGCTAGATGGCGTCATGCACAGCGCACCAAAATGATTGGGAACTCTGCACGTTGGCTTTCTTGCAGTGAAACGAAGGCTATTTTTTCTATAGTTTTATAGTTTTCTCTGGATAAACCAGTTACAATTTTCAGGGTGATATTATAAGGCTGTGAGCAATATACTTCACGTATTTTTAGCCAGGAAAACCGATTTATTTTCAGTGTACCGGGTTTCCCACACTACCGTACTATAACGTTACGCGTGTAAAAATCGATAAAATTATTAAAAATAGCGGCTTAGTCTAGCGCTATCCTGCTAAATTTTTAAATGCTACACCATAAGTTGCCTCAGTTCAACTTGAAATAAAATTTATATGTGCACTGACATTTATTGTAAAATGACAACCGTTTAAAATTGGCAAAGAAACACAAATATTTTGTTCAGCGTAAATGTAGACCAAGCAGATATAGCGATTTCGCTGACGTCCGCGCAATTTTTATATAAGGTAGCAGGCAGCTTGATGCGGGCCATTCCAAAACCTTTCACTGCCACATTAACAACAAGAAGAAGAAGAAAATGAGCCACGGTATTGCAACGATGTCTACCACCACCACCACCAAGGCCTCCCGCCGGCGAAACAGAGGGATATCTAGACGCCAGAAGAAGGCGATGATGGACACCGTTCAACAATTCTGGTTGTGCGAATTCACAGAATGGAGCGCCATACTGAACAAGAAGCAAGACAGTGTATCGAGAAGAGGAGGAAGAGGAACAGCGGAGAATTTAAGAACATTAATTAATTCATCAAGAACCGTCAGCGAGGAGGGGTGGTTGGAATTACTACAGACCACCATGCAGAGACACGTGCACCCTGCCCCTCCTCCGCTGCTGGCCCCTCGACCACAAGAAGAGCCAGCAGTCCAGCCGGACGACTATGTGGATGAAGAAAATATACCAACAACAACGCCCGTGGATTTTCCCCTCCAAGACCTCCCCATCACCATTTTTGAAGAACAGGAGGACAACCAACAACAACAACAGACAATAGCTGCCGCCAACTTTCTAGAGGGTATGCCCATTACGCCACAAGAAGAAGAGGGTGTTCATAAATACACCTTGACACCCTATAGCTATTTCTCTGTGAGCGACATGTGAGGGGAGTAGACAAGAAAACTCCCTCCTGAAGAAAACAGGGTGATCAAATTGAACTCTAGCGGCCCTTATCAGGGCCAACCAATGCTATCGAAAGAGAGCTTCTAATAACTTGGCACAAATTTCAAAGCACAGGTCCCACATTATCCCTCTTTATTCTATTAGCAAACTGCAACACCAAAAAACAACCCCTGCCCAATATTAACGGTCCTTATCAGGACCAATCTCTCTTACAAACACAGGTTTATTTTTTTTCTTTTTCTCTCTCTCTCAGTAATTAATATTACAGCCCGAATCATAACGGACTGTGTTTTTTTTGTCGTTGGCGACCCTGTGCGACATGTTACTAATTTTACAAATTTTTTTCTCTCTCAGTAATTAATATTACAGCCCGAATCATAACGGACTGAAATTTATTTGAACCAGGGGGTGAGAGGGAAAGGGGGGGAAAAGGGGAGGAGGGGGACATTTGTCACTGTTGTTGTCCACCAGTAAAGGAATAAACATTACAGCCCGAATAATAACGGACTGAAATTTATTTGAACCAGCACAAGGGGGTTTGGGATTAGAAAGAAGGGGTAGGTGTGTGTGTGTGTGTGTGTGTGTGGGAGTTGATGTTATTTTTTTATTTTGTGCTTTTGATAGAAATTTTCCCTTTCGGAAAGATGGGGTGGCCCTAAAAAGGACCGTTGGAAATATGTAAGCGATTACATCGTTGAGGGCTGTTGGTGTTGTCTTCTTCTCACAGTACACACGGGACATGTCAAGGCTATGAATTCACACACTAGGGGTTTGTAAGCGTCCGCACACACTGGTATTTGGGCATGTTGATGTATACAAGCCACACACAAGGCTTGATGCCCACAAGGGAAAATAGCGTATTTAGCAAAGTGGTTACAGCATTGCACGCAGTGTAAATAAGAGGCTGCTTGGCGTTCTGTGTTGGATGCCAGTGTTGTTGTTGATATTGCGGAAACGTAGTGGATGACGTCTTCGTTTTCTTTTTGGCTTATTTTTCTTGTATTCTCTCTTATTCTCTTTTTTCTTGCGTCTTTTCTGTTTTTTCTTGCCTCTTGCCTATTTCTATTGCTTCTGGCGTCTTTTCTACCGCTTCTGGCGTCTTTTTTACCGCTTCTGGCGTCTTGCCTGTTTCTTCTGGCATCTTTCCTGTTTTTTCTTGCGTCTTTCCTCTTTTTTGTTGAGTCTTTGCTTTTTTCGAATACTGTGGTTTTTAAGTCTTTCCTCTTCTCCTCATCTTCGCTTTCTCCTCCTTCTTCTGTTTGTGTGTCGGTTTCGGATTCGGTTTCAGTTTCTTCTGGTCCCGTTTCTTCTTGTCCCGTTTCTTCTTGTCCCGTTTCTTCTTGTTCCGTTTCTTCTGCTTTTTCTTCTTTAGCTTGGGAGCTTTGTTCTTGTTTCAACATAGTTTCTATCACGCGGTCTATGTCGTCAAAACATTGGTATTCCACTGGGGTAACACACGATGTGGCTGCTGGCAAGTCACTAACATGCGGTGTAGGTGCTAGGAGGTCTATAAGAAGCGGTGTGGCTGCTGGGGGGTGGTGCCGGGGTTGAGGTGTAAATAAGTCTTCCATTATAGCATCCAACCATGGCTCGTCATGTACCATATTAATAATGTTGCCGAGCAGTTGTACTTCATTAACATCATTTATGATGAAGTCTGATGTGTCAATATCCATGATTTCAGCCAGGGATGACTCCATCACTGTGCACGTGTAGTAGACACTGGTATAATTGTAAATACTGCGCGCTATTTATAGTGTAAGGCGCGGACGTCAGTGAAATCGTTATATCTGTTTGGTGTACATTTACGCTGAACAAAATATTTGTGTTTCTTTTGCAATTTTAAACTTGTGTAATTTTGCAATAAATGCCAGTGCACGTATAAATTTTATTTCAAGTTGAACTGAGGCAACTCATGGTGTAGCATTTAAAAATTTAGCAGGGTAGCGATAGACTAAGCCGTTATTTTTAATAATTTTATCGATTTTTACACGCGTAACGTTATAGTACGGTAGTGTGAGTACAGCTATGGGGTGTGAAATGGAGAAAAAAAATCCTAGTTTTTTTTCTTTTCGATAAACATGCTGCAGTGAACTCACATTTATTGCAAAAAAAAAAAAAATGAGACCCCGTTTTAAAGTTGGAAAAATAAAACACAAATTTTTTTTAGCAGATACCGCCATCTTGCACTCACTCACACCGGCCGCCATCTTAAACCCACCACCCACCCATCCACCACAGCCGCCATCTTAAACCCACCACCCACCCATCCACCACCATCTTGCACTCACTCACACCGGCCGCCATCTTAAACCCACCACCCACCCATCCACCACAGCCGCCATCTTAAACCCACCACCCACCCATCCACCACAGCCACCTAGACTATAAATAACGCGTAGTATCTTGTAATTTATTCACAACTACAATCATGGATACAAGACGAAGACTCTTCTCCCATCCGAGAGACCCTAGAGAACACAGAGAGGTGGTGGTTACGAGTAGAGATGAACATAACAATGGTGAAGTGGCAATAATTACAAGCTTTGAGCAGGTTATTGTCGATGAGACTATAATACGACGAAGTGAAGAACAACTGCAAGAGCTGCGGAGGGAGGTAATGGAAGAAGATGCGGGATTGATAAGACAACGAAGTCAAGAACAAGACCAAGAAATGAGAAGGGTGGTGCTGGAAGAAGAGGAGGATCAGGATATAACTGATGCGGATATAAGTGATGAGGAAGAAGAACTCCCCTGGTTAAACAGTAACAGACCTCCAGCAAATACAACGGCTACTCAAACTCCGATTATAACCACGTCGGCTTGCGAAACCACGTCGGCTACCGCCGAAACAACAACAACACCACTACCATCACCATGCTCTTGGGCCGAGGTAACCCGCCTGAACGAACAGATTAATCACATGAGACAAGACATTGATCAAATGGACGTTATGATTTTAAAACAAGAAGAAGCTCGACAGAAGGAACAAAGTAAATTAACCTGCAGTGTGTGTACAGCGGAAGAAAGCCTGTACGCCCTATTTCCGTGCGGGCATTTATGCCTATGTGAAAAATGCTGGGTGACGCTAACATGTATAGGGGGTGTGTGCCACTGCGCTGAAACGAACGAACAGCATTTAAAGATCAAGTGTCCCGTGTGTAGGAAGCAGGTAGCCGGGGTAAAGAGAATTTACCGCTCCTAAAACAAGTGTCGTAACACTTTTACAAAAGGCTCTTTTCAGAGCCACCCCATCTTTCCGAAAGGGAAAACTTCTAACTGAAAAAGCACACAAAAATTAACACCAGCTCCCTTCACCCGTTTCCTCTATGAAAAATTTTTTTTTTTAAATTTTTAAAAAAAAATTAATTTTTTTTTTTTTTTTTTTTTTTTTAACATTACAGCCCGAATAATAACGGACTGAAATGATTGAAACCAACATTACAGCCCGAATGATAACGGACTGAAATTATTGAAACCAGCACAGGGATTTGGGACTAGAAAGAGGAAAAAAAATGAACACTAACAACCATTTTTTTATTTTCTTACTATTTTTTTATTTTTTATTAACACAAATAGAATGAACGTGTTCACCAGGGTATTGAATTTTAATACAATTATACGCTATGAAGGTGCTTCAATGCACAATCAACATATAATGAACATAAGTGTATGAATACGTGAAGAGAGAGAAGCCGTATTTTCAGCTTGAGCAAGACTGGCAGATGATAATGTCTGAATGTTCCAATGCAATAAAACTTGAAAATGCTCAATATTTATACAACAAGACAATAGAATGAACGTGTTCAACTCTGAGTATTGAATTTTAATACAATTAACAGTAAAAAACTGTGAATTTTTAATACAATTATACGCTCTCAAGCCACTTCAATGAATGTGTAGGAATACGGTAAATGTTTTTCAACATCACACTTGTTCAATAGTTCTGCAACAAGACTTGTTTGAACTCATCATCGTCTTTCCGTCCCTGGTGCACGTAGATGTAGGTAGTAATGTCTTCACGTGGAATTTTGGGAGGGCAGGTAGCTTCCACTCTCAGGGCAATTTGCGCCTCGGTCACGGCCTGTAGTGCCTCAGTGATCAGTGCGTATGAGGGTACACTAGTGTCCACACACGTATGCTGGTTTATGGGACTGTTATTTTCACAGCCTGCACATGCTTGGATACGCAAGTGTCGAATTTGAGGTCTGATCAGATCCAGGACTGAGTCGATGTACTTCTTATAAATATAGTGAGACACCTGATAAGCCAGAGCTTGACGAATTGTAGCTGTGACACTCTGCAACTTCCGCCACGCCGTTAATTTCAAGGTGACACCCTCAGGAGAAGGAACACGCTCTTGCGTATCTAACCTCATTTTCCATTTACGGATATGCACCAGAAGCTGGTCGTTGAAATAGGCACAGCTGACAAAGATGTCGTCACCCACATAAAATTTCGCTTCGTCACTCCCCTGATCGCGAATAACCGCATCGATGGCGTAATCAAGGGTCTCCAGTTTTTGCCAGGTGTCTAAGTTCATGGCAATATGCCTACCGGATCTGTCGTTAAAGCCCGCTGCGTTAAAATGCACTTCTTCGTCTTTGACACTCACAGTTAAATAGGCTGAGAGCTCCCAAATGTCCTTGTGGGCTGCCTGGTAGGCCTGTTGAATAATGTTATTGACATCCTGCACAGACATAGGAAGTTGCACCTCTTCTTTTTTCACAGGCTCAGGCACTTGCTGGAGTACTGGCTGAAGCACTGACTCAGGTATTTCTAAAGGTGTTAGTCGAGGTCGTTTGGATCGTGCAGCGCGTTTGGCAGGTACACCAGACGCTGGGTGCGTACGTTTGCTAACTGTACACTCTTCGGTGGTATCCATGACTAAGATATCGTCATCTTGTATAACGTCGGCTTCAAGTAGATCTGCTAGTTCTTCATTTCCCGTGATCTTCAACCCCGCCACGAAGGCTAGAAATGCATAGGGGGTAGAGCGCAGTACACCATCGATGAGGGCTGTGTTTTGTGCTGAAGTGGTTTTCTCAGCCATGATATCTTCGACACGCTGTTTCAGAAGTATGTTTTCCTGCATAAGGAAATCACATAATTCACCCACATGCTGCATCTCATCAATGAGACGAACACGGTACTTTCCAAGCCTCACTAAAAATGATGATGACGCCATGACTATGGGCTCAGGCTGATGAGCAACTGCTACGGTGTAAAAGTCTGATGAATTTGCACTGGTAAAAGTAAAAAAAGTAAAAGGTTCTACACAGCTCATACAAAACAGGCAAACAGGCTGGCTGGCTGGGTGGCTAGAGGTGAAGCAGGCAGGCAGGTAGGCAGGCAGGCAGGCAGGCTGGTCAGGTCAGGTCAGGTAAGTCAGAGTGCTCCACAGGGTAGTGCAATGAATACTGCTCTCCCCTAAAAATCGCCTCCTTTTATACGTTTTTCTACAAGCCGCCATCTTAAACCCACCACCCACCCATCCACCACAGCCGCCATCTTAAACCCACCACCCACCCATCCACCACAGCCGCCATCTTAAACCCACCACCCACCCATCCACCACAGCCGCCATCTTAAACCCACCACCCACCCATCCACCACAGCCGCCATCTTAAACCCACCACCCACCCATCCACCACAGCCGCCATCTTAAACCCACCACCCACCCATCCACCACAGCCGCCATCTTAAACCCACCACCCACCCATCCACCACAGCCGCCATCTTAAACCCACCACCCACCCATCCACCACAGCCGCCATCTTAAACCCACCACCCACCCATCCACCACACCCCATGTGACACAATACGCGCTTCTGATTGGCTGTCGCGTGACGTCACAGAGGTCATATGCAAATTTCTGAGGTCAAAAGATGTCGTTTTACTCTTTGTATACTACTATTTCGATTGTGTATTGTCAGGCCTATGTGGTGTGTGTATTCCTTGTCATGTCTATTTGCCACTCATGTTTACCTTAATTGTTATGTTCACATATTATCTGATTGGCTATTGCCCTCTAATTTTGTGTATCGAACCATTTCAGTCTTTGTTAGTCGTTTTGTATATAAGAGCCTGTAACTGCTGTTAGATCACATCCTGAAGATGACAAATAAAATTTTGTCGAAATATTGAGACTGTCACCATGCGTTTATTAAGTTTATTCGGAGTTACTTTGCTTCTGCATTAAAATACACTATATTTATGATTGGTTTAAATGAGCATCATAAATACCAAGATGAAGATAAATACCAAAGACATGGCCATCACTATGTAAACTACTATTGTCAGTATTGTCTATCCGTACATGATTTATTTTTAATTTATCTCTTTTAATTCGTATCTGTTTTAGGCGTGTTTAATTATGTCATAATGTGGCAAGTTTATCTGCAAGCATGTAAAGATGAGAAATACTCAGCCCGCTCTATCCCATGTTATAGTGATATAACATGGCATATAGGCCAATATAATTAACACGTCTGCTGTCTGTGCAGTCTAGAGAACAAATGATATTGCGCATGTGCGAGCAAGGCGTTCGACGATAGAGGGCGCTGGACGAAGGCCGCTGATTGGCTAATTCTCCTGGGCCGGCCAAGAGTATAAAAGGAGGCATTCCTGCTGTACACATCACTACTAGTACATCAAGTACTATGACACGATGTGATACATCTTAGAGGCCAAATCATTCTTCTGACTTCAACAAAGGGTATGGATGCAGCGGAGTTACCTTGATACTGAGGGCCGTGTGCACCATAGCAATACAAAACATTATGGCCATAATAAACTATCCATAACACCCGGCCAATATGTCACAGACACATTTGGAAATAAAATAGGCATGGCAACAACGGAGTTACCTTCATACTGAGGGCCGTCTGTTCCACTGTCCTACAAAACAAACGTTGGCCAAATCTAATTAAATGCATAACAACAATAGCACGGCCTAAACGCATATGGCGAGCAGTATTCGGCATAAAATACAGGAAATGGTGATAGCGAAGTTACCTTGATACTGAGGGCCGTCTATCCCATTGTCCTACAAATACTTTATGACCATCAAACGATAATGTATACGGAAAAAATACCAAACTATTTGTCTATTCACCTAGTATTGTATCTGTCCAAATGTTTATTTATTCATTCGTTTATCTATTTATTGATTCACTTAATTATATATTGCTATTTATATTATGTGACTGACGGTCAGGAGGGTGCATGGTGTGGGATGAAGATATATCAAAGTATTGCATCGAAAAACAATAGAAAACAGGAATCTCTACAAACCTTCTATTTCATATGATATAGGCACGGCACACCGAAGACCACAGACGGGCTAGACAAGACCTGAAACAGCACACGGATGACGATTAGGCCTACATGAATATCAACAGCACCTTGAGTGACAACGCCGCAGAACGAGAACGTCCAGAATCAGAATATTCAACCCTATACCACACCAGATACGCTACCCCATAGATGACACCGAACTGACGCTTCAACACAGAATAGGATCCTTTGACTTTCACGCAATATAGGACGTAGATCTGCCGTCCTGTACCCCAATACACACTCCAAGCAACTGTTACAGGCACAGATATCTGGAAGAACCACCCTGTTCCCAAGGGCGTCATTAGGGAAGTCGTTTCGAAAAATCCTGAAGACGCCCATGGTTCTCCCAGTTTTTTCTGGACGGCTTTGTGCCTACGAATGAGGTACCAAGACAAAGGAATCATCAACGCGATTATAACGAACACATTATTTATCAGTATAACCTAACCAATAACAGACATACCAGCTTGTACATAGCGATTCTTCTTCACTTCTATTTATATCTCTCTCTGCTCTCTCATTGTTATTTATTATTTAATTATTTATTTTAATATCTAACGCTGCAAAAGATCTTAAATGAACGAAGAAATGTACATTGAAATTTAAATAAAACATTGAGTTGATGGGTCGCGAAATCCGTATGGGAAGTAGTTAAGATTCATAGCGTCTCCCTTCCCTCAACGCTATGCCGACGACAAATACATTTCCCTGTCGGTAACTCGAACATCCCCATGGCGCACTTATTATTATCTTCGCGCCCTATTGGACCTTCATTAACTTTAGAATATGGGCCGCCATGAATAAAAATACAGAAATGGCAGACTAAATGGCCCTTCGTCGGTCATATATTAATTACAGACGTTAAAATTATCCCTATGGAGCCTCAAAATCACCTGAAATCGAGGGTCAAGAAGATGTGAATTTCCGTCATAATAGACCCCGTGTATACAAGGGATGATGATCACAACATCGATTATGGTATTTTTATTCATAGCGGCCCATTTTCTCAAGTTAATGAAGGTCCAATAGGGCGCAAAGGTAATAATAAGTGCGCCGTGGAGATGTTCGAGTTACCAACAGGGAAACGTATTTGTCGTCGGTATAGCGTTGAGGGAAGGCAGACGCTATGAATCTTAGCTATATGAGAAGCGGCCCTTAAACTACAATTTCAATCAGTACACATCACTTTGGAGTGGGCGAGCTTCGATGCTCGCTCGATTGTAAGAGTTTCAACACTCTGCAATTACAGGGATCAGACGGAGAAGGCTTCAACGCCTTACAGGGAGTTGGATAGTTCTATAGCTGGGGAGCCAGCTATAACTGCCAGCTATAACTGGCTACACTCAAGCCAGATTCAACGCTGGTAGATGCGTGGTGTAGTTACTACATAGTGTGAGTGGTGAGGCTGGGGAGCCAGCCTACTGGATTAACAGGCTACTGACTGTTTCAACGCCGGGTAGCTTGGACGGCGGATACCTGTGAAGTGAGACCCGGGAACCGGTAATACACGGGTTATTGTCAGTCTGGTGATACGGCAGGAGAGCCGTCGCATGTGCCGTGCAGACAGCACGAAACTGACGTGACCGTTCACAGAAGACAGAGTAGGAAGACGGGCTTAATATTATACATTGTTGTTATACTTACCCGACGAATCATGTATTATGACGCGGGAAAAACGGAAGAAATAAACTGATAATATTACCTCGGATCTCTTTGTTGGTGTGTTTTCCTATTCCCTCTTCTATCCCTAACTTTACTCTCATAGGAAGTTAGAGGCCAGAGTCCTGGATGAAACAGACACTGAATCTAGGTAACGTGAGACGCCCCCAAATATAAAAACACATTACACTGGTGGCAAGCGGTGGGATCCGTTTCACTTACCAAGGACGATGGCTGGAAGGCGGGGAGGTCTCTTAGACATGTCGTGAGTGCATGCAAGGTCACGTGAGATATCAGGAACATAATTTCTCGGG
The DNA here is from genome assembly GCA_036873755.1 of Hanleya hanleyi. Taxonomy (NCBI): domain Eukaryota; kingdom Metazoa; phylum Mollusca; class Polyplacophora; order Lepidopleurida; family Hanleyidae; genus Hanleya; species Hanleya hanleyi. The sequence continues at coordinate 20,829 of JAVTVY010020857.1, forward strand.
GGAATTCAGAGAGAGATGTCGAACATAGAAGACGAAATAGACCAGCATATTGTAAGCATGGAGGAAACCATTAGGTCTAGTAGACGAAGGCGAAACTCGCCGCAAACGGAGCAACATGAAGTCCAACGCCAAAGGAGTAGGATGGATGGTGGAAATTCCACTACTCCCAAAGATGCAGGAATTCTCACCGCTCTACTTCGATACCAGACAGTGAAATTGCAAACTTATCTGGGGAGATAAGACGTCTTACATCTCAGTTGGAATCTCTAAACGTGGGAAAAGTTTCCAGTACTGCAGATGTCCCTCGTGGTGGCGACAGGAAGACCTCTTATCGACAAGAAAGGAGAGGAAAATACAACAGTAACAGTCCCAAAAAAGGCTTTGATGAAACCTTCGACGTTTGACGGAACCGCTGCGTACTGGGATTATATGGTGCATTTTGAACACTGCTCCGATTTAAATGGATGGACGCCTATACAGAAAGGACACTATCTGGCTGTATATTTGAGGGGACAGGCACAGCAAACCCTGGCCAGTTTGCGTGCAAAACCTGAGGAAATAGACTAGCTGAAAGATGCATTAAGAAAGATTCACACCCCCGAACCAAACAGACCTGTACAAATCGCAACTCAAATCAAGGGTACGGAATCGAGGGGAAGGGTTGCCTGAATTTGGACAGGCTCTACTAAGATTAGCCCAGATGGCGTAGCCGGACGCAGGTGACGATCTCCATGATGCATTGGCCAAAGATCACTTTTTAAAGGCAATATCTGAGGAGACAATTTTCAGAGTATGGCAGACTCGACCAAAAACGGTGGAAGACGCCGTTAAGGCGGTGGTAGAAGTAGAAGCGTTCCATTCAGCACATCATAGGAAGCCTACAACGAGAGCTGTGGCTGACGTCGAGGAAAAGAAGTCAAACGAATCGGATGACGATTCCGAGACAGAGTTAGGAGCTGAAATAACAACGCTGCTGAACAAGATCATGTCAAAAAAGCCACGGAGGGGATTAAAACCATGGCAGATTTGACGGCTACAGCAAGGAAATGGAGGGAGAGAGATGAACACAACAAATCAAAATGACAGACCGGGTTATCGACGTAACAGTAGCCACAGGCGGTGATGGAATTGCGACGAACCAGGCCATTTGATGGCTTCGTGTACAAAAGGGAAGCCAACCCCTTCCACATAATTATTTCCTAAACTCCCTGCTACGACTAGCCCTACAAAGCGGGATGGTACTAAAACAATCCAGCACCATATTAAATCTGGTAAATCACCTCCAATACGAATCCCGCCAAGACGACCGTCAATTCATGCAAGAGAGGAAATTGATAGGCAGTTTGACGAGATGCTACGGCGAGACGTGATTGAGCCGTCTCTGAGCCCATGGCTGACACCAGTCGTTCTCGTACGAAAGAAAGACGGAAAACAAAGATTCTGTGTCGATTACAGAGCACTGAACCAGATAACCGAGAAAGATGCTTTCCCACTTCCCAGGATCGACGATTCGATGGATGCATTGGCGGGAGCCTCCTGGTGGAGTACCTTGGACCTGATGGCGGGTTATTGGCAAGTGGAAATTGCACCAGAAGATAAGCCTAAAACCACATTTTCAACAAGAAAATGCTTATTCCAATTCAACGTCATGCCATTTGGGCTATGCATTGTCCCTGGAACATTTGAAAGACTTACGGAAGCCATTTTGGAGGGACTCCAGTAAGCAACTTGCCTAATATACCTCGACGACGTGATTGTATTTGGCAGAACGTTCGAGGAAATGTTAGACCGACTCGAGACCGTCCTCCAACGATGCCGGAAGCATGGATTGAAGCTCAAGCCTTCGAAGTGTGTGGTCGGCGTTAGGAAAATGAAATATCTCGAACATGTGTAGTCTCAACTTAGAGGATTGAAACTGACCCCGAGAAGATCATGCCCGTTCAGGATTGGCCTGTTTCAACCAACCTAACTGAGTTACGTGGATTCCTGGGATTATGCAGCTATCATCGCCGATTTTTTCCGAACTTTGCCACTATTGCGGCCGCCTTGCACAACTTAACGAGGAAAAATAACAGCTTTGTGTGGACGGAGGCTTGCCAGCATTCCTTTGAGTAGCTGAATCACAAGTTGGTAACAAGTCCGGTGTTGGCAATGCTTCATCCTAGATACCGATGCGTGCGGGACAGGCATATAACCAGTCTTATCTCAGGTACAGCAAGGCCGAGAACGTGTCATGGCCTACGCCAGTCGGACCTTGTGTAAGTCCGAGCGAGCTTACAATGTCACCAGGAGAGAATTACTCGCCGTTGTTCATTTCATGCGATATTTTCGGCATTACCTATATGGTAGGAAGCTCTTACTACGCACCGACCATGCTTCACTACGCTGGATAATGAATTACAAAGAGCTCGAGGGACAGCTCGCTCGATGGTTGGAGGTGCTCGGTACCTACCAATTCACCATTGAACATAGACCTGGTCGCAAACATGGAAATGCTGACGCTCTCAGTCGGCGACCAGCAAAGAATGACACTGATAATAACGATTCGGTTAAAGTAATCCAGGTCCAACTAGCGAATTTCACGTTCACCACAGCTCAAGCAGAGGATTCTGAACTAAAACCTGTTGTACAATGGGTCAGCAGGAACGAGCGACCTTCCTGGGACGAAGTGAGTAAATATGGGCCCGTCACTAAGTGTCTGTGGGGAATGGTGGCGGCGCTAATCTTGAAGGACGGAGTTCTTGTGAGGAAATGGTACGACAAAAGAGGTCATCTTCTTAGGAACTTACTTGTGGTCCCCCGGTCGATCAGAAAAACAGTCTTACGTGAATGCCATGACAGACCAACTGGTTGTCACCTGGGGTCATGAAGACTCTTTCGAAGGTTAGACAGTCTTATACATGGCCAGGACTTCAGCAGAACGTTCGTCTGAACGTGCTCGGAGAAAGGACGCTGGTCTCCGGCGAAGAGGACCTCATCGTGGTATACTGACTGGGACACCTGGAGAAAGGATGGGCGTCGATCTCCTTGGACCCTTGCCTAGAACGGACAGGAACAACGCCTACATACTGGTTATGATCGATTATTTCATAAAATGGGTAGAGGCGGTAGCACTTCCCAATCAAGGGGAACAATCTGTGGCAGATGCAATTATCCACACATATGTTTCTCGATTTGGAGTACCGTCGATTATTCACTCAGATCAAGGATCCCAATTTGAAAGTACTGATGCAGGGAATGTGCAAGTTACTAGGAGTCGAGAAAACTCGAGCAACGGCCTACCATCCACAGTCTAATAGATTGATAGAGAGATATAACCGGACGTTCGAGCAGATGTTAAACAACAAGATTCGGAAAGACCAGACTGATTGGAACCTCAAGATCCCTCTCGTACTGATGACATACAGGGCGGCAGCTCATGAGTCTACAGGAAATAGCCCAAGTATGATGATGGTTGGTTGTGATGTCAACCTACCGGTTCACCTCACAATAGGTGCTGCACCAACTGAGCGAGAAGAGCCCAGTCTATGGGTAGAAACATTGCGGACTCGGTTGGTAGAAATTCGCAACGATGCCCGAGAAATTATGGAGAAAAGCCTTAGAAAACAAAAGAAATATTAAGACCGGAAGACTCGAAGTCATAAGTATGAGCCCGGTGATTTAGTATATCTTCACACAACAGTTAAACAACGTGGTCTTGCACCCAGGATCGGTGGAAGGGACCTTTCGAAGTGGTGGATTGCTTGTCAGATGTTACCTTCAAAATTAAGAGCGGTGATGGAAAAAATCAGATTGTTCACCATGACCGGCTAAAGCCTTGCTTCACAAGAGAAGACAGTGAATCTGAAACGGATTCTGCAGATGATAAGTCTCCACAAGATCTTCAGAGCATGCAAGAACCTGATGGACCCTATGTTCTGGCTCCATGTGGGGATACTGATGACGAAGAGGTGGCTGCAAGCGACGGCCCCGTCTCAGACAGCCTGGATGAGCCGATAGCAAACCATGGACGGAGAATACGTCGGCAACCTGCTAGATTTGGGGACTACGTTTTATATCAATCTAGTGGAAATCCTCATGTGCCTACCTATTGGCAGGCTATGGATTTGAAGGGGCTACTAAATAGGGAAATATATGTACACAAATGTTTGAATGTAACTGCCAGTTCACAATACTCACCTGATATTTTACTCTCGGTGCAGAGGGAGATCAACAGTCGACGGGGAGACACCAGTAGCCAGGTAGTATCCTGCCCTTATTGCTACTGAGACTACTCCAAGAAACAACATCTGACTGAGCATCTCCGAAAGAATTATGGATTGCTGAAGGGAGAGCCGTACTCTCCAGCAAGACAAAGGGGTGAACCCTTACAGGTTCCTCCAGACTTTTCGCTAGACCCGACCAAGAGGCATTGGCCAGAGCCAACGCTGTATACAGGAAAGAAACGGAGAGATTCCTCATCAAGCTCTGTCCGACCCACCGCACGATCCTCTGGAACTGGAACAGCCACTGAAGGAAACATCCGCTCTTGCCAGGAAGTTGTCGGGCAGCTCTAAACAAGCCCTTCAAGAGCAACATCCGGGGAGGGGACCACGACAAAGAGTCCAACTGTCATACAAGCGTCTAGTCCGTCATTCATAATTCAGCCGTCGTCCATTAAAGAATATCCGCGTCCATAATCCAAAGACCCATTCCATATCCATATAACAGTATTAGCACCAAATTCAAAAAAGGACAATCATAGTATACATAAACATAGGCTAGTTTCCTGCAAGAGAGAAGCGGTCAACAGTTTTCAATGATGCTGTGTTGCCTACGGCAAGTATATCGAAGGCAAAAGAAAAGGAGCTTGATGTAATGCTCACATTGGACAACGCAGCTGATGAGGATTCCAGTTGTGGCGCATGTGCGAGCAAGACGTTCGACGATAGAGGGCGCTGAACGAAGGCCGCTGATTGGTTAATTTTCCTGGGCCGGCCAAGAGTATAAAAGGAGACATTCCTGCTGTACACATCACTTTAGGGAAGTCGTCTCAAAAAAATCCTGAAGGCGCCCATGGTTCCCCCAGGTTTTCTGGACGGCTTTGTGCGTACGAAGGGGTACTAAGACAAAGGATTCATTCACGCGATTATAATGAACACATATTTATCAGTATAACCTAACCAATAACAGACTTATCAACTTGGTCATAGCGATTCTTCCTTACTTCTATTTATATATCCCTCTGCTCTCTCATTGTTATTTATTATTTAATTATTTATTTTTAATATTTAGAGCTGCAAAAGATCTTAAATGAACTAAGAAATGTACCGTGAAATTTAAATAAAACATTGAGTTGATGGGCCGCGAAATCCGTATGACAAGCGGCCCTTAAACTACAATTTCAATCAAAGTACCAGTACATCACTTTGAAGTGGGCGAGCTTCGACGCTCGCTCGATTGTAAGGGTTTCAACACTCTGCAATTACAGGGATGACACGGAGAAGGCTTCAACGCCTTACAGTGACTTGGATAGTCCTATAGCCAGCTATAACTGGGGACATAGACTATGCTCAAGTCAGCTTCAACGCTGGTAGATGCGTGGTGTAGTTATTACAAAGTGTGAGTGGTGAGACTGGGGAGCCAGCCCACTGGATTAACAGGCTACTGACGGCTTCAACGCCGGGTAACGTGGACGGCGGATACCTGTGAAGTGAGACCGGGGAGCCGGTAATACACGGGTTATTGTCAGTCTGGTGATACGACAGGAGAGCCGTCGCATGTGCCGTGCAGACAGCACGAAACTGACGTTACCGTTCACAGAATTACAAGCGTCTGGTCCGTCATTCATAGTTCAGCCGTCGTCCATTAGAGAATATCCGCGTCCATAATCCAAAGACCTATTCCATATTCCATATAACAGTATTAGCACCAAATTCAAAAAGACAATCATAGTATACATAAACATAGGCTTGTTTCCTGCAAGAGAGAAGACAGGGTAAGAAGACGGGCTTAATAATATACATTGTTGTTATACTTCTAGTTTACTTACCTGATGAATCATGTATTTTGACGTGGGAAAAACGGAAGAAATAAACTGATAAACAGATAAACTGACCTTGGATCTCTTTGTTGGTGTGTCTTCTTATTGTCCTGGTTGAAACAGACACTGAATCTAGGTAACGTGAGACGCTACCAAATATAAAAACACGTCACAATAAAATATAGGAAATCGAGAATCCCCGCTTTGGAGATCGATCGCAATTAACTAAGTTTCTAGGATTATCTCATTGTCACAAATCAATATGGGTATCCAGATGTTCTTATACTAACACGTTTTCGACGAAGAACAACATCATCCAGGCTAGACATGATCCGTTTTCGTTCCAGGCACAAGCATGAAATTAGGAGTCGCCAGCGTTATGATGCCGGCGAGAAAATTTCTTTGTTGAATATTTTCGTTTTCATGTCATTTTTGTTCGTAGATCGTCCAATATATAGGTTTTCATGAAGTGAACATGGGAAGTAAGAAACATAAAAAGCATAAATCTGAGAAACGGTCACATGATCACGAGCGAGAACATGAAAAGGAAAAGGAACCAGAAGGTATGTTTGTTGTAGAAGAAAAGTCATCGGGCACCCATTTTTCGATCATAGATCTCAACAACAATCATTGCTTAGCATGACTGCGCAATCGGCAATGATATATGTCGGACCTCTTGTAGGGTTAAATACCACGATCATATTTCCCGATTTCTCTGCAGAAATTATCCACTCGCTAAGTAGCAGAAATTGTACAATTTGTCTTTTGGAAAATAAATTAAGGGGGAACCGAAAAATTATCTGATTAATCAAATTTTCCCACATCTTGTCAGCCTTTTCTCTCCAATGGCTTAAGAGTATATGCTCATGACAATTCACCCACTTGTCACTAGTTTTGACATGAGGAAGATGTTGAAAAAAGGAAAAACGAAGACAAATTTTAATTTCATATTTACTTTTATTTTGTATATAATTTTAGTCAATGGGACTGTCAATCAGACTTAACTCATTTGAGTATGAGAACCCCAAATGCAGTGTCAAATTGATCTAGTCACTATATAGCTGAAATATTGCTGAACGCGACATTAAACCTAATTCTCTCTCTCTCAAATTGATCTACAAGAGTCATATAATGAGGTGGGCATATAGCCCAAAGAATACAATTGAATTATGTGTAATTATTAATTTTTGCAATTTAGTTTCATTCATTCAACAGCCAGTTACAATTTATATTACAGAGACAACAGCTGCGGAAAAACCTGGCGGTCTGAAACTAGTGCTAAATCTGAAAGGTGCTGCAACACCAACATCAGAATCTCCATCTGATGTCTACAGCCATGAAGAAAAACGACACAAGCATAAGAAGAAGAAGAAAAAGAAGTCCAGTGACAAAGAGAAACACAGGCATCATGAGGTTACAATCTAAATGAGTTATTAATTTAACAGTTTAAAATTTGAGTTTCTAATTTAGAAACATGTTAAAATTTCATTTTTAAACGTTATTTTGCAGTCCAGCAGACTGACATTACTTCCATTGTCTTAATATCTATTTGCAGGCTTACATGTACCTATAGGATATTCATCGTTTAGGCCGGCTGTGTTGGTACCTGTGTTTCGGTTCAGCCGCCGGCATTGAATTTACCAATATTACGTGTGTATGGTATAACATGCGCCTTGATTTTTTCTGAACAATGCTGTATATTTCAAACTTGACAATGGTTATCAGGCAATTTTGTGGGGAATTTACTAACCAAGATCTAAAACTTTTGTGTCTTCCGCATCACATTTTCCATAAAACACCGTCGATCTTTATTTCGTCGACTGTAACGCAAATCATGCTTCATCAGGATGGTAAACATGGTAAATATAGGGAACCCAGTTCAGTCACGTAATATTGTGGAGGTATATGGTTCCCGACTCGCACAATGGTGAGGTCACTGTCCCGAGAAATGATATAAAAGTCGGATTCCGTCGACGCGGTGGAAGAGGACCGCGTATGTTTTGGGGAATTAAAAAAATTAGTCAGGCAGAGATTCTGTAAACAATTTATTGTCTTCCAATAATATCTTTCAATATTTAGTGCGAGTAAATATAAACATCGAAACTGAAGAAATTAGGGATTTCACAAATGAAAATGGTATTGCTGATCCGGGTGTGTTCTCAGTCGTGGTTTTGCATATACATTCGTTCAGCATTCGTCGGGCGCCATGATGGATATCGGGGTGGAGGCGGAGGAATATATCTGTCTTAAAATTGCCTCAAGCAAACCCAAGGAAACGTATTTGGATTGGAGGGGGGTGGCAGTTAATAAAAACATAACATTCGAACAGTTAGTCCAGCAAATCCAAGTAGCGGGGAATAAAATAACCGGTGATCCGGTTCAACTACCCAGCTCAAACAAAAATGTCAAAATCAAAAACAATTTTTTTTTGCTGCCGTGTTTTTTTTATTTCGTGTTGATTTTATGATTTGTGTTGTGTTGACCTCCCTCCCTCATTGATTTTTCATCAGCAGCTGACCTGAAACATAGGTTCAAACACAGTCGGCCTTATTATCACAAGCCAGTCAAGAGTGTTTACATAGCCAAGATATAAAAGTGCCTGTCCAAAAATCTCAGTTTGTAGTACCGGTAACAACTTGTAGCATATAGTTATAAAGCGGTAGGTACTGGGTTCGATCCCAGGCCGGGTCATACCTAAGACTTGAAAAATGGAACTTGTTGCTCCCTCGCTTACGCTCAGCATTTAGAGGATAGAACAAGGACTGGTTCGCTCGGTGTCAGTATAATGTGACTGAGTGGGGTGTCATGTCTGCCTGCGGCATGATATTTCAGTGGGACAGCACCATAAAATGGCAGCATTAGATCTGCTCTGTTACAAGTAGGTACCCCTGCCCCTCCCCCTCCCCTCCCTTCCCTTCCCCGTCGTGATATAGCTGAAAAAATGTTGAAAGCGACGTTAAACCCTATTCACTCACTCACTCACTTGTAGCATATAACTCCGCTGCAGCGTGAGAACACTTGTACGATTTTAGTCTCACGCTATAATGCATATGAAATATATTAACAGGTCCTATTTCATGCGAGTTGCATACTACAAATCGGAGGATTCCCCCACTGAATTGTTACTATAAATCGCATTGTGAGAATTAATGGACCTTAAGGATCATGGAACAATGCATACTCTTTCAGTGTGAGGTGAAGTCCAGGTCTAGACTCTATCAGGGCTCTCACTGGCCCTATTCTTCCTATTTCTAGAGGATATACAATTTGCTATTAATGCTATATTTGCTCTGAGAGCCATATTTTTTCCAAATATTTGCCCTATAAAAAGTATTTCACAGCAATTTTAACCCTATTGTTTTGCACAAAGTTGGGAGGGAACCCTGCTAGATTTAAAGGCCTGGACAATAGATGAAATATCGACAGTCTTCCATGGTAACCCTTTCACTGTTTAACCTGAGTTCACCTGCCATGTTGTGGCCTTTACAAGAATACCGTACCCTTAGATTTGTTGTCCATGCTTTTGTTTTGATGTCGAACTAAGAGGAAGTGACATTGGGGAATCCATCAGATACGACGGAGTTCCCTTCTCGTTTGATCAGGCTGCGTGTCTCTCAATGCATAGAAATACACCTGCCAACATATTCAGCGCTGTCATAAAAGGACTAAAAACATGGATGTACGCTACACATCTTAAACAGAATGAGGAGAGAAAGCAGTGACATGCACTGCAGTACATCATCAACAGTGAAAAGGTCAAGGTTTCTAATTTTATGGTAATCCCCTTAATAATTTCATAACGCCCAATTTGGGGAACAAACTTCAAGCATTCGTTCTACCCTATTTCTTGTAATTTTTCGAACAGCATTTTTAGATTTAGAAGCAGAAAAAATCCGTCTTTATGTTAATTGAGGTCAAATACTGTGGCACGGATATGTTATTTATCCCAAAAACTGAAAAGATAGCTAGTGAAATTTGTAGAACGTTTCCAGAATTTCTCTCCACAGTAGCCAGAATTTAAGTTTTGCCATCTGAATATTTAGGAGAAATAGGGTAATAAATTTGATCCCTCCGTGAAATCCTTGAACTAACAAAGAAATAATGGATGATCTTGTTCAATAAATTTGATGACCCCCAGGTTTTATGTTGGGAAATTTCACTTCCTGTGAGTGCGTTATTTGAGGGATTATATCCAATCTCACGTTCGGTTATTTCCGTATTGGCGGAACTGACCTCTCACATAGAACGCACAACTCCCCACCCGTGGGGAGCGTATGGCGATCAAGTAGTGAGCCGGCTACGAAATAGTGCCTATGGTAATCGAGCGATCCGATCTCATTTTATTGTGAAATGAAGTTAATTTTAACCAAACGAACATAATTCATTCAAATTATACAAAACTATTTCTATGTTTAGTTGAATAATAGCAATATATCCCCAGAACTCAGCAACTGGGTTAATTTCCGCCAATACGGAAATAGACGAATGCGAGATTGGTTCCGCCGAAAATTAATTGTGCGCAAGATAAGATAAGATTCTTTATTGCACTGTGCATCCCATTTGGGACAGAGTACAAAACACATAAAAAGTAGAACAAATAAGAAAGTAAACAAACAGGTGCAACATTTCCGTTTCTGCTCCCAGAAATCCACTAGGCCAGAGGTCAGTTTTCGCAGCTAAAATGAGTTCTGGGGCTAGATTGGGATTATATCCTATCACTTCTTTTTGACAGTTTTGAACTTACAATCCACTCTCTTCAGTATTGCGTTATACAAGTATATGGATCACCCACTATTTTCACGTTTTCAGTGTTATAATTGGATTGCCCTATTTCTACACCGTTGACTCGACATGTTGTAGTTAATGTGTGCCTTCTTTGTCGCAGAGCCGTAAAAGAGAGAGAGAGCCATCAGAGGGCGAGACTGGTGCTGCGGCAGAGATAACAGAGCCACCACTGAAGAAGAAGGTTGTTGAGATTGATGCCCCGAGAACTCCGCCAAGAACTCCTGAAAAGCACGGGCAACATCCAGTCGAGAAAGAAGACCCTGATATAAAAGGGAGAGAACACCGGGCCTGCACTCTGAAAGATGAGCCAAGTGTGTTGAAGATGTGTCTAGATTACATACATAAACAGTTACTTAGGTAAATTACTAACACATATCCTGTCACAGTTCTGTACATCCGCTTTGAAGCTTAGTTTTAGTAGAGAACACTAGAGTAAACTTCTTCTAGAATTGCAGAAGATAGTTAGGATTAGAGTCATACCTCTAGTAATTCAATCACAGGAAGTGAAATTTCCACCGTAAAATTTTGTGGGATGATCAAATTTATTAGAACAGGAAATCAACAAAATGGTCCTAAATTGTGCAGATAATCCAGCATTTTTTTTTTTTTTTCAGTTATTTTAGACAGTGATCAAATTCACTGGAACGGCTGATTGAATTTTTTCCTCAAAATTGGAGGTGATTGAATTTTGATAAGGGGGATTGAATTATTAGAGGGATGACCCTGAAACAATTTTTAATGCTCCACTTCAGTAAACTTGAAATATGAAGCAGATATTGCCATGAGTATGTTTATATTATGCAAACAGTCAGTAGTTCGAGAATTTGCACATGTAAATGATCATAGAAATTTATGGAGTTTTTGTGAAATTTTTACTTCGCAGAAAAGATGTACATGGGATATTTGCTTACCCTGTCAACGATTTGATAGCGCCTGGCTATTCCACCATTATCCAACGCCCGATGGACTTCAGCACCATGGCCTGTCAGATAGAGGATGACGAGTACACTTCTATTGCGGAATATAAGGTCTGAACTACTGCCGCTATTACCAGGATTACGAGTAACCTGGGTTAACACTGCTGCTAAATGAAGCAGTTAAAGGGTCTACCAAATGGTACACACGTCCCATACTTTTTTATGCTGAATTGTTGTAAGAGGTTATATTTGACATCTAATAGCAATTTACTGTTTTGGGGAATAGTCGCAAAAATAAATTAACCGGTTTGAAAACGGAGAAGGCCATGACCTGCTGACCCATGACATTAGAGTCTGATTGCGATCGGTCGTGGCGAGCATTATAACGCCATCAACATCGCAAATCTAAAACGTAATGTCTTTGTCGACGTCATGATGATGTCAACATATCCAGTTGTTGTGCAACGTAACGACACAATAGGACGTCCGATACAAACAACTAGCCGATACTATACAACGTGATCATAATCAGACTGATCTCACAGGTCAGAGGTTACAGCTTCAATACGTTTTTCACAACATGTGTTTTATAGTGTTAAAAAATGCAATTTTGAGGTCATTTTTCCTCGAAAAAAAATTAAATTTGCTCTTCACACAGTGCCTCTGTATGTTTTCATGCAAAGTTTGGAGGGGGTATGTGATAGAATCTATATGGATTGTTTATTTCTAAATCTATGGCACTGTAGTCAATGCCGGCCATGAGGAAAATGCAGGCCATCACTCCCCTCAAAAAGCTGTTAGGCGAGTATGGGCGAATGACCGTCACTCTCCTTGGAAAATGTTTAGGCGAGTGATGCTGTATATAATGGAGATTGATATATACTCTTGCTCTCACCGGATCATACTGTTCCGTAATCTTAAATGGTTCAGTTAATTCATTATCCCATTTGAAATAGGTGGGTAATTCGACAGAATTCCCCTTTGCCATACTGCACGTGTTGACTGGGACGTTCTGCAAATGGCGGCCGTCAAACCACTGCAGGTCTGATCGGTTTTCCCTAAACTATGTCTGCTGCTTGAACTACTGAGGATTTCCGAACAATGAAGAGATGTGACGTCACGAAAAGTCCCGCGCAGTAGCATTTGAAGCACTCTGCAACAAAGATCAGTCAGGGAAATAGCATGCCGGTTTCGGGAGCGAACTTTCCGAAAATAGGACACGTTTGATCAAACATTGAATACATTTTTTTGCACAAATTATGGCGAGTGCTTCAATACTCGCCATAATTGGAATTTAGGCGAGCATGAGGCGCGCGCGAGCAACCGCTCGCCTCTCACGGCCAGCACTGGTGGTGGTCTAGTGGTTAGAGTGTCCATCTCACAAGCAGCATGTTCTGGAATTGATCCAGGCCTTAGTTCTACCTAAGACTTAAAAACATGGAGCTTGTTGCTTCCTCACATGGTGCTCAGCATTAAAAGAATAGATCAAGGACTGGTTAAACCGGTGTCGGGATAATGTGACTGGGTGAAGCATCATTCATGTCTACCTACAGCATGGTGCTTCGATGAGGCAGAAATATAAAAAGGCAGCATTGGAACTGCTCTGTTACAAATAGACAATGTCCTGATATGACTGCTCACTAACTCCCATGCTACTTTCCACAATTCAAAATCAAAGTGTAAAGCTGTTCTGATTTTGACTTCTGGAGATACCTCATTGTCAACCATCAACAGTCTAGTCTGGGCCTCTGGTTTCTTTAAATTTTAAGAGTACACATTGTCTTGAAGGCTTTTGAAACTGATTTTCATTATCGTGATAATATTGAGAAACTCAAAGAAATAACAAATAAATCCAGTACAAAAACTTTGACGATGAACACGTACTGAGCTGTCACCATCTGCCATCAACTTTGATGCAGTTCATTCATGCAGTCGGTTTTTCGATGAACTTTTACAGTATTGTCTGGGTATTCTTCCAGTTTTCCCTATGGCCAATGAAAATGAAGCGTTTATTCTTGAAAATTTGAATTGGCCAATCAAGGGCTATAACTCTGGAAGATTGCTACTGATAGATTACATTGTTTCCATAAAACTCGTTTAGTTCCCTCTATGTGTGATGAAGGACTAAAAAAGCTCCAAGTTTGATCTGACCTTCAGTTTCTAAATCGATATTTTTGCAGAAAGATTTTGCACTGATGTGTACGAACGCCATGACCTACAACCGTCCTGAAACGATATTTTATAAAGAGGCTATTACAAGGAGGGCTCGCCTCTCACGGCCAGCACTGGTGGTGGTCTAGTGGTTAGAGTGTCCATCTCACAAGCAGCATGTTCTGGGATTGATCCAGGCCTTAGTTCTACCTAAGACTTAAAAACATGGAGCTTGTTGCTTCCTCACATGGTGCTCAGCATTAAAAGAATAGATCAAGGACTGGTTAAACCGGTGTCGGGATAATGTGACTGGGTGAAGCATCATTCATGTCTACCTACAGCATGGTGCTTCGATGAGGCAGAAATATAAAAAGGCAGCATTGGAACTGCTCTGTTACAAATAGACAATGTCCTGATATGACTGCTCACTAACTCCCATGCTACTTTCCACAATTCAAAATCAAAGTGTAAAGCTGTTCTGATTTTGACTTCTGGAGATACCTCATTGTCAACCATCAACAGTCTAGTCTGGGCCTCTGGTTTCTTTAAATTTTAAGAGTACACATTGTCTTGAAGGCTTTTGAAACTGATTTTCATTATCGTGATAATATTGAGAAACTCAAAGAAATAACAAATAAATCCAGTACAAAAACTTTGACGATGAACACGTACTGAGCTGTCACCATCTGCCATCAACTTTGATGCAGTTCATTCATGCAGTCGGTTTTTCGATGAACTTTTAGAGTATTGTCTGGGTATTCTTCCAGTTTTCCCTATGGCCGATGAAAATGAAGCGTTTATTCTTGAAAATTTGAATTGGCCAATCAAGGGCTATAACTCTGGAAGATTGCTACTGATAGATTACATTGTTTCCATAAAACTCGTTTAGTTCCCTCTATGTGTGATGAAGGACTAAAAAAGCTCCAAGTTTGATCTGACCTTCAGTTTCTAAATCGATATTTTTGCAGAAAGATTTTGCACTGATGTGTACGAACGCCATGACCTACAACCGTCCTGAAACGATATTTTATAAAGAGGCTAAGAGGCTATTACAAGGAGGGCTCCGGCAGCTGAGTAAGGTCAGTTATACAGTATGTGTTTACCTGCTTGGAACTTGACACGTCAGCCCTCATAATTTGGCGTGAACGAAATGTTTGTTTGCTTTTTATTTAGTAGGCATATCGCCATGTTTTCAACATTTATAAGGTAGTGAGGATTGCTGGTGATAACCAGGAACTGTCGGCAGAACAAGGACATCCATATATCAGTGTGTGATTGAAATAGAAAGTTGTGTCAGCATAGCTCTCTCTCAATGCAACTTTGCAGGGATCAAATTAGGAAATTTCTGATGAACTGCCATTTTTTTGTGGCTAGGAAAAATTTTGCAGGCAAAGTATCGCATGACCTGTTATTTAGAATGACCCGCTATTCAGAATATTCCATTGTTTAATTATGACTAAAGTAGCTACAAATTGAGAGATTACATTCGCTGAGCTAAGTTATCAATTTTCATTTCAAACTGACGAAAATACACTGAATGACGAATCAAGTTTGAACATTGATACCTCAAGAATTCTAAGAAATTTTCATGGCCTGTGATTTTTTTCCCTTATTTACTTTTTTTTTTTTTCCCCCTTTTTTTTTTTTTTTTTTTTTAGCAGATCATTTCAAGTTTGGCCTGCGACACTTGAATTTGGCCTGCTTTTAGCCATTCACAGAGCGTCATTTGGGCCCTGCTTTCATCCCATCAATTGAAAATTGGAGAAGGACTAATTTCTGATCTGCTGTCAAGTTATAAAATGATACATTGTGAAGAATTTAGGACAGCTTGATATATGAACAATATTCCCATAAGCTTTTATTGCTTTCATTAACCCTTTGTTTACCGCTATAAGAAATATGTGGAGTGCGCGGAAATCCTTCATGGACCAAATCACAAATGGGGTAACTAGAATTTTTTTTTGATTTTTGGTGGGAGCAACAGTGGTTACCATAGCAACTCAGTTGTTGGGACTAAAAAGTCCCGACGGTCAATATCGGACGGGCCAAAAATCGTCATTTTGGATGCTTTTTGTGTAAATTCATAGCAAATTAGACATGAATAATGTAACAAAATAGGTTATTTCAATATATAACATCAAGGATTTGCAAGAAGAACCACCCTTTCAACAAAGATAAATAATTGAAACTAGGAAATGATTGAAACAAGTAATATTGTCCAGAAAGTGCTCATTCATGTTTGCCATTACGTTTTCATTTATGTTCCCCTGTAAGTCAAATATCAACAGCGATCACAGAGGAATTTGGTGAATAACATATTTGCGATGAATATTTAGCGGTCATACATGTAGCAACGAACACTTCCGACATATGGAAATCTTGATAAAGTCAGATGAAAGTAGCACAATTACCCATATGGTGTTTGTATGGCATGTTTGTATGGCATAAATCAGCTCGAGAAAGCAAGAATAAATAAACTATTGGCGGGATTTGAACCATCAACCCTTCATACATGCGGATATAAGGTGCATTGTGCATTACAATATGCCTCAACATCCAATTGAACTTTTATTAGTTTCATAACTTACACAAACTGGTGATTGATACATCAAATATTATCATTGGGACTTTTTAGTCCCGTTTCAAAAAGGTCTGATATTACCCAACGGGACTAAAAAGTCCCAAAACTAATTGACCTAATTTCGATAGGAAACTGAGCTGTTTTCCCAAAAATGAAACTAGCATTATGTTCTTGATGCTAGAAATCATTCAAAAAAAATTCCCAGTTAGATTGACTAAAAACTTCCTCAAACTAGAGTGCAACAATTTTCTTCTGAAATCCACTACGTTTTGCTGAGTGGCTTATCCGCGTGTCTGATGACGGCACCGATGGTTGTTGATCACAGCTCGCTATAGTTTGATTCAGGTAGTCGGGGACAACCTTCCGTGTGTACCTAAATGTCCCGACGGCAGGTTTGTGGAATTGACTGTGAGCTCAGTCACTTAAGAGGGGATGGGACTTTTAAGTCCCGTCAGTAAACAAAGGGTTAATGCAATTGGATCATTGGAGAAAATCAGGAACTTCACCACAGATCAAATTTATTAGAACAGGAAGTTAGCAAAATGATTCAAAATCATGCATATAATCCATTATTTCTTCGTTATTTCATTGATTTTCGAGAGTGATCAAATTTATTAGAACCATCGATTGAATTTTGTCCCCAAAATTTGGGGTCGCTGATTTATTAGAGAAATTACTGTAAACCGTTTTTGTTTTGTAATTTTCCAGGAGAAGCTCTTATTCATGAAGAGGAGTCTTAGTTTCATGTCTAACATAACAAACGAGGAGTTGGGACTGGACGAGGCTGGGGAGGAGACAGGAATCCCCCTCGATATTCCACTGGAGAGGGAGCATGTCGTGAAAGAAAAGAAAAAGAAAGTTAAACCTAAGTAAGCTGCCAAGCCTGGTGTATAACACTGGGATATTCTCCTCTTTATTGCAGAAAACGCCAGTTCTTTTATCAGCATCAACTCAAAATTACTATGCTGAGAGAGATTTACAGATGTGACTGTCTATGACTGGATTTGGATAGAGATATTTGCAAATAAGAGGCATGGCCTGGCCAGAGATTCTGACCTCAAGGTGGCATCATTATACTATAAAAATTTTTACTACACATGTAATTCAAAAATTATGCACAAGTAAGTTTACAATGTGAAGGAACAGAACAGTTCTGGTCCTTTATAGATGAACATGGTTATAGATTTAAATGGGGAAAGACTGCCTAGGGAAATTGACACCTGCACTTAGGGGTACTTAGGGGTATATGATGTTTTGTGTTTTTTTCAGTAAATTTGAGGCCATTGCTGATGATATGAGCCCAGAAGAGATTCTGGCCCAGGCCCAGGCTGCTGCTAAAGGTGCTGCAGATAGGTTAACCCTTCGTCAACCAAACAGTAACGTAAGTGGTGACACTGTATCGCTTATCTGAAGTTATTGAATGTTAGCACAATGATTGAAGTATTGGAGCATTTAGCATTTATATTAAAAAAACACAATTCTTTAATTGAGTTATACAGAAACAACAGTGCATGATGGAATATCTTCCAGTTCTAAAGCAGTTGATTGGTCAATTCAAATTTTCAAAAAAAGAAAATCCAGGATTTTCATTGGACTATGGAAAAATTTGGAAAAAAACCATCAAATCGGATTTTCTGTAAAGGTTCATTGTAATGTATGGTATGTCTGATTCATCTGTACCTTTTGTACAGGTTTGTGTTAACCTGCATGAGTTATGGCCCTTGGATGTGGTACATCTCCTGCACAACTTCAGAGCCTCCAGCCCTTCCTCTTTAATACCTCCATTTTGGCGTGTGAGGCCAATCAATGAAAGTAGTGGACACGTCCGATGGTGCTGAGCATGCACAACTCCCATTTCACGACATGAATTCTTTTACTTTGGGGTGATGCACAACGTTACAATCGCGTGGTGTCGAGCCATCCTCGGGACAGGCCCCATTCTCCCAGAGACATAACTGTCTCCATAAGCACAAGGCAAAAGAAACCTAGCTGCTATCAAATTGCAGATGAAGATATTTTGATTGACAGTGATACACTTGCTGATGGATCATAATTATGGGAGTTCAGGGCATGTATTCTTCATTCTGCTCATTAAGTTCCATGTAAGACCACAGCCCTGACAATTAGGGGAATCTTCCGCAAAACACTATTTCATTTAACATACATAACATGTTAAAACTTCCTGAGGTGTGCTGTTTTGACAACCGCAAACCGAATGCTGTGGGTAATTGTGAGGCTGCAACCATGTGGAAAGAAGTTTTGAAAGTAATGTTTATCGATGTTTATGTTTATAATGTTATAATAGTGTTATGTTGTTCATTTTCTCTTTTACAGTTTGGCTTTCTTCGTCGACGAGATGATGGCAGTACCACATTTAACATACTCAATCCTGATAATGATGGCCTAGGTGTGTATGGTTGTATTGCTGATCTCATCACAGGCTGCTGCTTCAGAGAACACATTACTCATCCCCCATGCCTTTCTCATCCCCAAGTCACACTCAGTCAAAAAATGTATTGCAGGCCTTGTGATTTGTACGGGCCCTGGCGAGTGATTAAAGCACACCTTAAATCGTGCGAGGTGTGTGGTTAGCACACCTAAAATGCACACCTAAATTTTTTTAAGGTGTGTGATACAGTGTTTGAAACGTTAAGGTGTGAATTGAAATAAATGTGTACTGGCCGAGAATCCAGCCATTCATGGATTCTCGCAGCAATGTTTCAGGAGAATCCAGGGGGAACTAATATTTACTGGTTTACTCCACATTAGCTATGAAAGATAATGAGGTAATAATAAAATCAAGAAACAGTTTTAAGTTGTTTTTTTTTTTGTATTTAAAATTCACACAATCAGTTAATGAGCTTGAGCGAAAGGCTGAAAACAAGATTGGCAAACTAGAAATAAAACTCTGAAAAACCACAAATTGTAAAAAAAACTGACTAGGACAGGCACATGGCAATTTTTACATCGTCATCATCATCACTTCAATCATTCAATCCATTCACTTGCCTTCAGTAACAGAAATTTGGAATGTCTGAATCAGTTTCAGTTTTCAAACACTCGCGATGTCCATCGCTGTTTACGTGTCTAACCAAGTTTGGCTTCAGCAGGTATCTAGTTTCGTTTTTGCCGTAACTGACGTCGGCTACTATTTTGCCTCAATACACATGCACTGTTTAGTTGATCGTAGAGTTTCTGGCACACTTTGCAAAAGGCCTGTACCACCTCATCGCCCACATCGTTAAAATGGAATGCAAAGTTATCTCTCAGGCTATTTTCCCACTGAAACAGGGCCGTTTTTTAAATTTGTTTCCGCGTTTTTAGGCCCTGTGTCGGAAGCCATTTCATCCTTTCGTTTTCAACTGCAGAGTGAAAGTTGGCCCGTGACACTTGTTTCAATGACAGCGATTGGCGGGCTGCCGTAAACGATCCAATGAAAATGCTCGACAGATCAGCGAACATACTAGGCACGTGGCGATAGATAGATGATATAGAGTCCAGTTTTCGACAGCAATAACTGTATGCACATTGATGATCGGCGAACGGGGCTCAATCGTAAGTTTTCAACTGGTAACATTTAATTTTACGTTCAATTCTACGCGAATCCGTTTCGATTCGCCCGGATGCCCTGTCAGGCGAATCTTCACGCGAATGGATCGGCAGATTCGCGTCAAAATTTGTCATGGCGAAAGTTTGAAGGGTGTCATAAAGTTTAAGGCGCGCGTTCGAAACGCACCTCAGTGCCTCTTCAGGCGCGTTATGGTGCGCGTGCGCGATCGCGCGCCTCAAATCACAAGGCCTGGTATTGTACATCATCCTTTTGAAGCAGGGGCAGATTTTATTTTTATTTGAAATGAGAACTGGCAGATTCTGAACAAGAATTAAGGCATTTCGGTCAGCTCAGGACAAATCAAATGAATGATAACCATAAACTACCAACTTTAACATAATATGCCTATTTCATTGCCCTATGCTTAAATTGCAGTGAGTGAGACAGAGAGAATTGTCAATCTGGGCACTCTCATTGGAAAGCTCAACTCGGGGACGGGGAGCATTGCTGGCTTCAAAGAAGACAAAAGGAACAAGGTTACACCAGGTCAGTATGATGTTAGGTGGATCACAGATGAGTATACATAACACATTGAACACTGATTTACCATTCTCTGAGATAGGCTCAATATTGTGATGATGTATCATGAAGTCCTTTGAACTGAACTCCTCTCCATCACAAATGCTTCCAAAGCTTGGTCCAGGACTGGGTGTTATACACAGCAATTTGAGCAGTTGGCATATATCTAGTGACTGTACAATGTTACATAATGTTGCGGAGTTCTATCTCTTAACTCTCAAGAAATGCTTTCCATGTATACGATATTGAATGGTAAAAAAAATACCTGAGTGTTACATGAGGATTGTCCAAATTTTGTTATGGCTTCTTGATCAGTTTCAATGTTGACTTGTGTTAATATCTGAGAAGTAAAAGACCAGAAATCCTTAACCCTTTCGACGATTTACCCCTGGGTTTGGCTTTATGTAGGCTAGGTGTATATTTTAAAACAGGGAACGATCGGTGAAAGGGTTAAAAACTGTACCATGTGCATTTGTATTATTTCCATGCTATTGTCCCCAGTGAACTACCTCAACTATGGTCCATTCAGCTCCTTTGCTCCGACCTACGACTCGTCATTCGCCAACGTCAGTAAAGACGATTCTGATCTACTCCTGTCCACTTATGGAGATGATACAGGCATCCAATATGCCAGGAGGTATGTGCATCAAATATGTACCTAGGGTGTGTGTACGATTTGAAATAATTCTGTCATAGATCATGAAATTTCTGATAGGAATAATGTTACTCCAGATCAATAAAATAACATTTTATAGAAATATATGTATTTTCATGTGAATAAAACTGCAATTTTTCTCAAATATCAGGAAGATTTACAATTATGTGATTCCATCAGTGAGGTGAATACGATGTTTTGTGGGCCACGGAAAACCAGTATTCACCGAGGCTGAAGGCTTACGTGAATATTTGTTTTATCTGGTTCATAAAACATTATATTGAATGAATTCAATTTGGAAGATCATAATTGTTTTATTACATAAAACAATCAGAATGTGTTTGAATTTGAATAATTATATATGGAAGAATATGAAGCTGGAGATTTTGAAAACTGCTGTCAGCCAGACAACCTGTGTTCGAAGTGACATCAGTCACGTGATAGGCTTCGGCCGGCTAGGGACGTCTTTAAAAGTTTTATTCACCAGTGAATATAACATATCATGTGACGGTCAATGAACTAATCACATGGATGACTCACTGCTTGTCGAATAATTCATAGTTTATGCGAGTTCTAGTAACCAAACTAGTGTCTAGTAACCAAGCAAATTAATTATGGATAACATCTTCTTTCATCATTAGCTGGTTAAGTTCTAATGTATTTAATAATAGCAGTTTCAAACCAATGAATTGAATGACGTTTGGCTTGAAAACGCTGTTAGTGAGTCTACTGCAGAATGTCAACACTTAGTAAACAAGAAATTGTTATCCACTTGTTAGTTATTTGGTTATACAGTGAAACCTGTGAATAGCGACACCTGGGTAAACTGACCAACCTCTAAATACCGAAATTATTTTGGGTCCCAATACTTAAATTTAAGGTATTTAAAACTTTGATAAACCAGAACCCTGTCAAAACTGACACTATAATCTGATCCCAGACATGGTCAATTTAAACAGGTTTCTCTGTATTATTTCCATGTCAAACAAAGTTATAGGTAGGTGCATATATGTTTTTGCCCATGTTTTCAGCGTATTGAATTTTGTGGAGAATGCTGGGAGCTTTGCAGTCAAAATGGTGGATGAAATCCTGGACAACTTGACTAAAGGGGAACACACAAAAACACAGAGGGTCTTGGAACAGGTGAGATCATTATTGGACAGTCCATGAGATCATTATTGGACCGTCCGTGAGATCATTATTGGACAGTCCATGAGATCATTATTTTACAGTCTGTGAGATCATTATTGAACAGTCCGTGAGATCATTATTGGACAGTCCATGAGATCATTATTTTAGTCTGTGAGATCATTATTGGACAGTCCGTGAGATCATTATTGGACAGTCCATGAGATCATTATTTTACAGTCTGTGAGATCATTATTGGACAGTCCGTGAGATCATTATTGGACAGTCCATGAGATCATTATTGGACAATCTGTGGTATCATTATTGAAGAGTCTTTGAGATCATTATTTGAGAGTTCAAGAGATCATTATTGGACAGTCTGTGAGATCATTATTGGACAATCTCTGGTATCATTTATAATATTGAAGAGTCAGTGAGAGCATTATTTGAGAGTCCAAGAGATCATTATTGGACAGTCTGTGATATCATTATTGGACATCTGTGGTATCATTATTGGACAGTCTATATAGAAGTATATAGATAACTTGTTGATAATCAATAATGATAGTGACCATCTATTCCTGTTATTTATATGGACCCACAGGTGATATTTCACTCCTGTTGAAAAGTAATTCGTTACTTCTGATCTGAACTGCGTTGTTCATAAGCTCTGGACTGAACATCTCCCCACCCTATAACCCCAAATATTCTGAAAGCTGTGTGTATGTACATGTAATCAAAAGCTGATTAAGGCATTCTCCTGTGAAACCTCGCATATTCTTTTAGCTAAGGTACACAACATCGATATCCTCATGCTTTGGAAGCTTACATCAGAATACACCTATGACAGAGAGCCGCTGTCTTCAGGGTTTTATTTCCCCATTATATAACCCTGAGTTCAGAGTGGATATTGTTGACAATTGTTCCGTTCTCTTATCGCCTTCTACCAAGAATGTAAATTGGAAATGTAATGTGAAATGCAAAGGTTTTTAGATCTTCTGTTTTATATTTTATCTAAATTGAATAATTCATAAAAAAGTTTTTTTTAAACCTAGCTGAATCCCGATTTGCAAACCATCATCGCTTACCTTTCCTTGATTGTGACATCACATCAGACCAGCAGCCCCAAGAGTGAATGTTACTGAATTGATGTCCAGCCATGTGGTCGGAGGTGATATCACAAACCAACATCAAACAAGGGCAGATAAGCGATACAAATGTCATCATTTTGCTGAGAAGCAACAGGAACTTGATAATGTGATGTCTAGCACTGTAATATCACTTGTCTATATTACACCTTGTAAGTGTCCTGTCTGTGTCTTGTGCGCTGTCCTCAGTGTTTTATGGGGTGATGGAGGGTGTCTGGTTCCATGCTGCTTCAAAGATTTCTTCTTTGAAGTAGCAGGAACGCAACTTGGCTGGGTGGTGCTTAGTTGGTTTGTCGCGATATGGCTGAAATAATGTTGAAAGCGACGTTAAATCCTATTCATTCACTCGCTCACTACAAATTTCATTCATGAAATCGGCCAGGCTTGAGATATCAACTGTGAAGCACTTTTCTAAAGCTACTAGGAGACGAAATACTTCAGATAAAACTAAGCGAAGTAGATAGTTCCAAAGGAAAGTATTAAAACCTTTGCATTTCACCTTTAACTGTGTACGATTACAAAATCTGTTAACCAATAATGTTAAAGGTAACATCAAACATCCCATTTTTGTAGAAAAAGAAAGATGAGTCCGAGAAGAAGGATGCCACAGAGAAGGGAGAGAAAGAAAAGAAGAAAAAGAAGAAGGTATACTCAGTATAGTTCTCTTGGATTAGGTGTTTAGCAACTACAGCTTGTTCAAGTTAGGGCTGTTCCATTTAAAAATGTATGGGAGGGGCGGAAGGCAGCTTTGAATTATACCCCACCACCCATAGAAATTTTATTGACCTTCCCAATGTTGTAACATGTATTGAAGGGAATTTCCTCTCATGACCTATAGAATAATATATTGAGTGCCTTCCTCCCCTCCCATACCTTTATAAATGGAACAGCCCTTAATGGATGAATTGGAGCAAGCAGTTTTAACTGTTAACCACCCTTTATTATTTAAGTCATTTAAAAACACATCTATTGCTGCACTGTTCTGGTTAGAAGTATTATGTGATGGCGATTTCTGTCTGTGTGTCCCTCTGTTCATGTCTGGTCTGCATCTGACAGTTTTCTAAACACTTTCTCATTTTTTCTCGAGTGGATACATTAGGGGAAGTTGATACCAAGACTGAGGTCAGGGTCACTTTGGCCCTGAAAATCAGGAAATCAGTGAAATGGTAATTTTTGTGACTGGATACATTAGGGGAAGACGATGTGTGGTGTAACAAAATTAAGGTCAAAGGTCATGGTCAGAGTGACCCCAAATCAAGAAGTCATTGAGCCACTATTTTTTGTGGTCAATAGTTCAAAGGTCGAGGTGACCCTGAAAATCATTGAAACTCTGGCTGAATGTTGTGCAACTATATTGAGGCCAATTTTAACTCTTGTTCACAAATGTCTGCATTTCAATATTGTTCTCATGGCTAATACTTTTCACCCCATTTCTTTATATAGGGTTCAAAGTCTCCAGCAAAAAGTGAGACTGTGGATATTAACTCGTTACGTTCATTGTCTGACCTTGGCGTGGATGTTTCTTTCCTCGACACATTTGGTATGTATCTTGTCATGTCTGTAGTCTGATACAGTAATCCCTCTAATAATTCAATCACAGGAAGTGAAATTTCCAGTCAGATAATCTGGGGGTGATCAAATTGATTGGAACAGGAAGTTGACAAAATGGTTCAAAATCATGCATATAATACATTATTTCAATGATTTTAGAGGGTGATCAAATTTTAGAACCATTGATTGAATTTAATCCCAAAATTGGGGGTGATTGAATTGTGATAAGGGGATTGAATTATTAGAGGTTTTACTGTAGGAATGGAACCATAATGTCATCAGTGCTTTGTTTTCAAAATTTATCACCAAAAGTTCGAAGTTTATTTTGAAATAAACGAAAGTTCAAAATTTATTTTGAAATAAACGAAAAGAAAAAACTTTTGATATTGAGGCTTCAGATATGGTAATACGTAAGTTCAGCTCAAAATATTTGACATGTATATTGGTCATAGCCTTATAGATGCATTATGTTTCTCTCTTCACAGAGAAAGAAATGAATGAGAAGAAAATCAAAGAGACGCAACAGAAACTGGACAACACAGCCGAACTGATCCAGAGTTTACAGAAAACTCAACATGAACGTCTGAGTATGAAACCTCCAGCACATCTGGCTCATATCCCAGGGCCATCAGAGAAAGAGGTCAAACTAGGTGAGTACAGGACGGAGTCAAATTTTTGTCCATCGGTCATTGGATATTATTTTTGGATTTATATTTATTCTTGAATATTCTCTAAACTGTCATTATGATTAAAAGGTGGGGTTTTTTCACAGATATTCTGCATTATTATTTTCCAAACTTGATGCATCTTCTGCAGGGTTTTTTTTCACATTCACTCCTCTGTGAATAAGAGCAAACATACTTAGATTTTAACTAGATGGCTGAACATGTTATACCCGGATGTTCCCTCATCTCTGGGCTGTCGTCTTGTCGTGGGAGTAAAATCACCTATACATTGAAACCTGGAAATACCGACCGACCACAGCGCTCGGTAAAAATGTTGATTCTGATAGTGTGTCTGTTTTCCCAGCAACAACATTACTGAAGGAAGTAAAATATTGACTGCAATTAGTAATCTTCTCTTGTTACAAAGTTTTACAAATTCATTTATAAATAATATATGAACAATACACTTAAATCAAATGTCCCCATAGGTTTTCACTAAAAATCGGTGTATTTCTCAGCTTGACCATATTCGCAAGCTGTTGGAGCTGATCCCTTGTGGAATAGCCCCATTCTTACTTTACGACTCCCGCACGAAACGAAAATCTTCCAGCATAAACACTGGATGTTCCCAAAGTAGCAGATGTCTTTGGAAGAATTTCATTGTGAATGGTGAAATATCTTTGAATATGGACTGATAAAAATATGCAGTATAATCGGTAGCTAACTTGTAGTACATGTATTACCAAGAGAGAATCAACAGAAAGACAAACACCTCGTGTGACCGACGGCTAGCAAGTTATGGCTTGTATAAACGTTTTCTAAATGGATTAGTTTTGGGTCAACAGACTGG
The DNA here is from genome assembly GCA_036873755.1 of Hanleya hanleyi. Lineage (NCBI taxonomy): Eukaryota > Metazoa > Mollusca > Polyplacophora > Lepidopleurida > Hanleyidae > Hanleya > Hanleya hanleyi. The sequence goes on from JAVTVY010020857.1 coordinate 47,411, forward strand.
CAATGACCTACTGCGTCGGTCGTCCGTCAGTCAGTAATCATGCTGTGTCAGAGTTTCCAGAGTCAATGAACATTGTTTCGATATGGTTGCATGTAAACACACAATCAGTTCAGATAGGGACATGTTCCAGTATTCTCAGGGCCTTAACATACGCATTTACTGTGGGAGGAAAGGTTGCCCAAATATTACGGTCAGTTTTGACAGGATTTCAGTTTTTCCAGGGGTCGGTGTTGTCAGGTTTCACTGTGGTTATGGGATACTTGATACTGTATACTGATATTTTTCATTTCAGCTGATAAAGTCTGTCAAGAGCTGAAGCAGCTGGCTAAGGAGGTAAGAGCCATTTCATATCAAATCAACTTTGTTGAGTGATGAGGCTGAAAAAAAATTCACAGGCACTTTTTGTAAAAAAATTGACAAGAGAAGCAGGCTGTTATTTATTTATTTTCTTTCAGGCAGACCATATATTTTCATCGCTTTCCGGCAAACAGATGTAGTTTGATACATTTTGCATGAAACAAACAATGTTCGTCGACCTAATTGAACATTCCGTCATCATCAATGCCATTTTTTCTGTGAATAAAATACAAGACATTAAGCAATTCTTTGGAATGATGTCCAAGAACATTATTTTGGCAAAACTTTGAGATGCTAATCTGTAGGAACTAAAGCCATCAGCGATAAAAAGGGTTGACATGGTGCTAAAAAAATTATGTGGCAGGGCCTGTTAAAGGAGTACTTACTTCATTTTTATATGTTCCTATTACAAAGGTTAGACTCTTAAAGAATTATAACCAACTATTTTATTTTCGTTGAGGGCGATAACCTATTAGTTTTATCACAATTTGTGAAGTCATGTTCCCGCTTTGAGCTCGACGCGGGCGCCGCCATATTGTCTGTGGGATGACGGGAGTGATGTCGTCAGCATTCAGGACAACGTCAGGGCTAACGCTTGATCCAGGGACGTTCCAACTACGGCATTTGAATTACTCTGGGTTCAAGTTTTAATTCGAGGAAAAAACTGGCGCGGAAAATCCCACTGGGGGAATTCCCTAAAGGAAATTGGTTTAGGTTATCTTCGCCAACAGAAAAATTTCTTCTCCAAGCCTTTGAGCTGAGACTTGCCCGATTCAATTTGGACAAAATTTGAAACTGAGTGGTAAACTAAAAGAGCGTCCTCTGCAATTCTCCGGTGATTTCAGTTGAACGACGATGCTTCAGAGTTCATAAACATTTTCATGATTACACTGGAACTACTAAAATCAAATAGAACATCAGTGAATTTACTGGGTTCTTTATCCTGCGAATTATCGACATGACAAGCACGATCAGCCTTAAATCTCCATGACGTTGTGACGTTTTTAGATGAGTATAAACTGACTTCCGCTCATCTAAAAACGTCACGTAATGGTGCAATGGCGGCGCCCAGTGCACACCGTTGCGAGCAACAAATAGTCAATATTTCCTTTATTTCGCATTCTATCAACGTGAGTTTTGTATAATAAGGTTTGGAATACGATTGCTGATAAATATAGTCACACTCAAAAATAAGGTAAGTACTCCTTTAAGGTAGACATTTATTTGATTCAGTCTATGAGTAAGGGATTCTCACCCACTCTAGTGTTGTAGTTGTAAGATTCCTTTATGCATATTTGTTTTAGCATATCTCATTTTAGTTGTGTGACACTCAGAAATTGGTAGATATAATATGGAAACTAAAATCTTGAAGACCAAACACAAAACAAAAGCCTTGGAGCTCAAATATCCCCTGATAGATTTGATGCAATGTCAAATGAGGACATACATATAGAATACTGTCAATTGATTATAACAAGAAAATGTGACGAACAAATTCAGTGCCTGTATTTACCATGTTTAACCCGTTTTCCTCATCTCTCCATGTCTAGGTTTCTCCTGGCGCAATTTCCAGCACCAAAACTTTACATAAAGCGATGGGTGTGTCGTTGCATCCTAGTCAGATGACCACAGAGAATTTGTCCAATGTCACAGGCATCCACCAACCAATGGTTGTCGGAGACAATGAGGATACCCAATCACAGGCCCCGACACAATTGAGTCAGGACGACATTGCCGCCTCAGACATCGATCGAGAACTGCAGGACTTTTTGGACCAGGGGCCGAGTCTGAAAGTCTGTGAATCTCCCAGTATAGACAAAGACATGGATATGAATGACTCGCCACTAGCACAAGTACCTCTCTCGTAAAACGTTTACTTGTGTATTTACAGGACTACTCACTTCACCAGTATTGGCTACTTGACAGATTGTGTCTGTGGTCTTCTTCATGGGCAGGGAGTAATCCAGGAAGGTTTTGATACCAGTATATTGATATCGACTCCCAAATTGAAAGGAAAATGTTTTTCTGAAAACGAACTGTGTGAAAAATTTTGTGAACAACATTGGTATGGTGGGAAATCTCAAATTTATTTATGTTGATCATTGTACTGGTGTGTGTGTCCCCAAATATTTAGGTGTTTTCAACCTCATATGGTGGATGCTGGAACTTTTACAAGCAGAGCAAAGCATCCTGGGAGAGGATGCTCAAACTGTTTTCTGGCAGATGACCTCTTCCTAGGTGTTTCGATATGCCAATGAATATCACCACCAGATTGAACGGCTGCAGAACGACATGTGAATGCACTGCCTTACGGAATGAGAAGACTTCTCCGACACAGTTATGCTTCCACATTAGATTTACCATAGCAAGTCAATGACATCTGTGGTTTGTGTGCAGCAACATCAACAACAACATCAAGTTTATGTGCAACAACTACGTCAAATATGACCGATGTCCCCAGACATCTCCCTGACATGCCTGATGGGTTTTCTGCTCAGCTGACAGAGGCACAAGGACATTATGGATTCTTATTGAGAGTCCACTGCATCATGGGATATGTTCAAGTTATAAAGCATTTCATTGGTCAATTCAAATTTTCAAACGAAAATCTGGTATTTTTATTGGCCGGTGGAGTCTCCGGTCAATCGAAGACTTAAAGGTCCATCCACTGTTGTCTTGTAATCTGGATTACATGTTGTGTAGATGCTTGGATGACACACATCAAAAACATAGTATTTCCTGTTGTCTTGTAAGCTGAGTTAGACCCAATTAAGGGCATTATTTACCAAATCTTTACCTTAACTTTGATAATACATCCATTGTTTGACACTGAGAGTACACTCACATCTATAGTGTAATTTGGGGTGCCCGGTTTCCTCAGAATACCTTCATTTTCACACCTGAGTTATTCAACAGCCAAGTGTCTGGGTAGTACTTGACCCAGTTTTCCTATTCTTATTGTGGGAAAGAACACAATTTGTCAACCTTCGTGAATATTTCTAACCTCACCTCACCAAACATATTCACCTAATTTCTTCTAATTAGGTCAGTACAAAACTTTCTCCCTATGTATTAAGAATAAGAGGGCAGTGACTAGAACTTCTCGGGGCTACCCATACCCAGACCTCACAATTCAGGAAATCCTGCATGGCAAACAATATGGTGGCACATCTTTTACCCTGGCAATACATTATTGGACAGTTTGGAAATCTGCCACATTTCCTTCCCATGGTTCAATCAAGGTGCACTCCGAGTAACTGTAGCTCACCATGATGTTGTGAGTATAGGCGGCAAAAGTAATAAAATTCCCTAAGGCCTTGGTTCTTTGGATGTTTCAGAATAATTCTACAGGTGTTTCACCCTTTCGTTCTTCTTGACCAGTTCAGCTGGCTAGTATAAGTGGATCAACAGCTCAAAATGCCCACTTCAGTATCAGAGGTGTGCTGTTAATCTCGTGAAACAAGGGTGACAACTCTTGCTGTACCCGTCTTCTTGCAGGCATCCTTTGAAACTGCCCATGGTTGTATTGCTGAATGTGGTGGGAAATTGTCAGGGCTATTGAATCTCTGAGGCATGAAATCAATAGTATAGTCTGACAATGTATACTGAGGAAATCGGGCACTCATTCAATAGCCACATTTGTACACCTCTCTTCTAGGTTTATTCTTCTTTAATAATAGGCGCTTTTGCAGATGACCCAATTATTGCAAACTAGAACTGCGAGAGAACTATTAGCTAAAGCGGGCATTTTAAAAAAAAAATCTTTTTCATTCAGCTTCACTACATGTACTACTGTGTCAGACTGGATCACAAGGGAACAATGTTAGTAGTACATGTACATATGTACACGACGGTGTATGAAATAGGGTCATACATGTAAGCTGATAGGTCTGTGTATTGTACATACGGCTCAATGTTGTAGATACTGGTGCTTCTTTTACAGTGTACTCCTCTTTGTACATTTTTAAATGCACCATGCATGCGATATCACATGGATATGAACAGATGCCTGCACTGTTACATGTTCATCCAGTCCTCTTAGAGGTTACATAGTATTTCAAAATCAGTTAAGATTCTCCATAATGAGAAAGATGACACATAACTTGCGTCTCTGTCACAAGTGTATTTTGGAATCACATGATACGAGACTTCGCTCTAACTCAGATTTATGGTAATCCAGGAAGCTTCCTTTGCAATTCCACCCAATGAGACTCCATGTATACTTCAATACATTTTTCTTAGATAATGATTTTACAAGTGTCAACAGGAATTGGATTCCAGTCAGATTGCAAACTCCACATAGCATATATACAGGCCTTCAAGCTACTCCTATATTTCCTTTAATTCCTCTATTTTTTATGCTTTCCTATATTTCCCTTTATGTAGGCCAAAACCTATATTTCCTATATTTTGACTTTTTCTCATGAAACTTTACACCAATGCTCAGAAATGAGTCAAATTGGCATCAGGAAATACTTTAATTTCAGAGAAATTTCAGAATACTAAATGTCTTTGTTGAACTAAGCAACAGAAGATTCTCCTCAATCACCACCACTATGACTGCATTTAGTGGAAATAATTTGATTGAACACCAGTAAACTATCAAGTTTGGAACCTACAATGTAGTAGTGACCCGTCTTACTTTCCTTTATTTCTTTAACAGAAATTTCCTCTATTTCTTCTATATTTTGGCAAATTTCCTCCTATATTTTTTCTGTGAGCCACTTGAAGGCCTGTTTCTATGAAACAGGTGAGCACACCTCAATGCAGAAGATTTTCAATCTCCTGGCCAAATTTCCATGCTCATTGTTGAATTAGAATATCCTGCAATGGGGAGTAGCGAAAATTCATGTTAATATGCCGATTGTCTTTGTCATTATAAATGTTGCTATTTATATTCATTACTCTCACTGTTGACATGTAAATAAACTACATGGCAGATGGTGTAATACTGGACTTGGATCACTTTTTATTCGACCACTTGATAGGATTTATCTCGATACAGTTCTCTTATAATATCACAGGAAGTGCATATTGATTGAAAACAGAAAACGATGAACTCCGTTATCAATCTTTGAACCACCACATTGGGAATTTGCGGGTGGAAAGGAGTACATGGAAAAATTCTCTTAGTCAACTCCCTTCCTTTCTCCGTTAGTGAAATCAACTAATTTCTTCGATTTTGCATAGAAATCGGGTTTCATAGGGAAAAAATATGTCAGTTTTAAAACTCTTCATGCTCACAATTACGAGTGATGTGAAACAGTGTCAACAGAGGTTTGAAATGGGTATTTCATCCATTTTTGGCTTTTTCATATACATTTCAGCATGGATGCCTTGAACCAAAACTGAAGTGTTTTCAAACCATTTGCAGTGACATTACATCAAAATATCTTTTTGATTTCCCCTATCCACATATATTCCAGGAGTTTATATCATGCTACAGTTATTCAACCCATCCACTACCCTCTGGAACATGTTCCCGCCCCCGAGACACCAAGCCCCACTGTCAAATCTGAAAATAAGCCTCGCTTGACCCCATATAATCCGAGAGGTTACATCATGCTACACTTATTAGGTGGTACTTTGGATTTGGGAGGTTGGGGGTTGAAAGTGAACAGTATGTACGTACCGGTATATGGAGTATATATATAGGGGCAAATACAGGCCTGTTTTGCTACCCGTTAAAGGTGCCCAAATTACAGTTCGTCTCCAAAAAGCCCAAATTACAGTCTTTTTGATTTCTTCCCGGATTGAAAAAGAATTGACCAGATAACATCTGGGCATTCTGTGTTCTGTTCAGACCAACAAAAATCAGTTTGAAGACTTTGTGGACAATCCAGAGTCTCATAACATGTAATTCCACTCAAGGACCTTAATTTAGCCCAAATTAGAGGGCTGGAAAGGGTGCCCAAATTAGAAAACTATTTGCCCCCGATATATATATCTGTGTACGAGGGGTGGAGGGGGTCCACAAAATTGGGATTTTGGGATATGGATGACCCCATGTTGAACTTCACTTCCTGTGATTCCGTTGTTACCAAAGACCTAGTCTGTCATGACAATTAACAAGTCAATAGATCTTTACATGACTGAAGTTGCATTGACCCTTGATTTCATCCTGGGATTATCCAGAGTGATCTTCTCCAGGGTTCACATGCTCGACTGTTGAAAATGACAATTTCTTCAGAATATAAACAAATACAGAAAGAACAATACAGTTTCTCCTTTTCTCAGTCAATTTATTACAGTAATAATGTTGTAAATATTGGGAATGACCAGCAGAATGACATCACTTGATGATAAGATCAGCTTGTAAACTATGTAACAGGACTGTACGAACAAGTATGGCAAAACTAGCGTAATTTACATAGCACCTTTAACATAGGGATTTCCTCTCAATCCGGATATTTAAAGTGTAACTGTGGTACTTTTGTAAATGTAAACCATATTCTAGATAATCATGTGACTGATAAAGTTTTTCACTCGTAGTCCGTCTCCGAGGATTCAAAAACACCTTTCTAGTGGGAGAGATGTCGTCAGTGTTTCAGAGATGGCATTAATGACTTCATGCATTGACCATCGACGTCGCAGCAATGCAGATAATGTAATAGATTCGACAGTGTATCGTTGAGACATAAGTCGCTTCATAATAACATCACAAGTTCTGACATGCTCGTGGTGCAGTGCATTACAATAAAATTAACAACATTGAAATTGTTAAAATTAAAGTCATAGAACAAGAAACGGGGTATAAATCCTATAATTTTGAAGACTATATTGAATAAGACGTAAACTTGCAAAAGTACCACAGTTACACTTTATGTATGGTATATATATGGTATAAACATGAATTAGAAGCTTCACAACACCCGTAATGTATGTACATCTAAATATACACAGTTTATTTACACCCTGATATATTGCAACTACAGTGGAACTTGTCAAAACTGACACCTGAATAAACTGACAAACCTGTAAATATGAACAATACAGAACTTGGGTTTTGTCTGAACAAGAGATATGTCGGGCCTAAAACTTGTATCATGGTGCCCAATCAGCCTTTTCCATTCAGGCTGTCTTGTCGCACATGATCTGCAATGAACTGAAATAGGTTAATCACTTTGACTTTACACAATTGCTTCATTGAAAGCAGCTTAGAAAATATTGTGATCTACATGCACGTTTCAATTTAAATAGCATAGGGTGCGTCTTCATATGAAATTGTGTAATGGCAAGCAACTGGATGTAAGATGGTGATATTAACTGTTCAATATCGCATTTATCAAGAAAGGTCTATAAATTTCCTAAAAGTTTCTTAGAATTTAATATTGCTCAGTATTCTTTTTTTCTTTCTTTTTTTGTCAGTGATTTAAGTTACCGTATATAATCATTGATATCAAAACCTCACTAAATTGTACCTGTGCATTAGCGGTGATCAAATATCATACTATATAGTCATCTGTCTTCACAATATAAAATGTATTGCCAAATCAGAAGTATTTACATGTAAACAATTTTTTTAAATTAAATTCCAATATCACTTTTTTTTCACTCGAGAATAATTAGCAACCTACACAAAAACAACCCTGTAAAATTCTTGGCATTGTTCACCGATGAGATTGAATTAAAAAATTATTTCATCATCATATTGTGAGTGAAAGCAGAATTTGCATCTTCACTGTCTCAAACTGCATATTTATATACAAAATTGAAAGTCAATACCAACTGGACAGGTATGCTAACACATAGCTTTTCACTTTCGCATCATCCCAAAATTCTATAAGATACAATAGGGCATGGAGTAATCACTCCTACACGTTAGTACATAAACTGACTACCCAGTCAACTGATTAAATTCCCACCATGGACCTGAAACCGGATGACGTATTATCCCACTAATATCCCAAGATGCAATGTACATCCATGATAATTAAATGATAGGTGGGGATCGTAATTCAATTACCCATCACATCGTTCATGTAAGACGACATCAAATTAATTGCCAAAGCGAGATCCCTGGGATGACCCAATTGCAGGAGCAAGCTTTAATTTGGGGTATTCTGTGTACGGTTACATATAGGACTTATAGGAAGTGTCATGTAACATAAGCGATGCTAGATTTCTGGATAACTGATCACCTGTCATGCAGATAAATGAATGCACAAAGAAGGATAATACGTCATCAGGTTTTAGATCTATTGCTATTCCTGTTACAACAAAACTTATTGTAAAACTCCCCATTTATCACAATGTTAAGAACTGCCGAGGCAATTTACTTTTGCTGCGGCATTCACTGATTATTGTGGCTTTAAGGGGACTGGTAATCTGCATGGTTATTTAAGCATATTGTCTAATTCCTGTTCTTCATGAAATTAATTTGAGTGCCACATGACGATGGGAACTTTCACTTACCGTCATTGAATAATTAGAAAATGGATTGATTATTCGACTGTGCTCTAACTCCAAATTAAGATAATATTTTCCACTTGCATCTCTACAATCGATCAATGAACATTATAGGTGTAGTTTTATATGTACACTTTGAAACTACCAATATACCTTTTAAAGATTTTTTTTAAATATATTAAAATACTTGATATCCCACATCAAATTGGAAATTTGCATGTCAAAACATCACCACTATTTTCCAACATAATTTTTTAAGATTTTTTTAATATGCTAAAATCCCTGATATCATGTAATTATAACACATGTGTATTTATTTCATTTTGTAAATGACTAACAACCTAGTTTCGTAATACGAGAATCCCATATATCTGTTTGCACATTACAGGGATGTGCTCAAACATGAGATGCTTTAAAAATTTTACTAATATGATACATTCTTATACCTTCAATGTAATCTACTGTTTTTTATTGAAGTATTATACATGGTAACAATAGCATCAAAATATGTCACAAAAACAAAAAAAGAGATAACAAAAAATATATTGATAAACACCGGATGTGGGAGCATGTCATGAAGCTCGACAATGTTCCAGTGTCAGCAACATTTTTAGTGGTTCAAAATCAGCTTCTATAGTAGATTATCTCCCCTGAGTGTGACATAAATGGATTATCTCCCCTTGACATTATATAATGGTGTATATTCCAGTCTGGTGGCCAAGCCCAAATTTTACAATATAGCTTTGTTTGGTGAATTAGATATTTGTGTATTACAGAAACTACTCAAAATACTTAGAAAACAAGTCACACATGTTTTGACTACAATCTGAGAAAACTGTGATGAAAGAAGGAAAAATATATTATTTGTTCTTCTTTCATTGAAGTTTTCTCAGTCAAGCATCACTCCAGTCAAAACGTACTTACTTTCTAAGTGTTTTCATACTATACACTCATTCTCAAATGATCTTTAAAGCGGAAATTATGTTAACTCCTGTCCTTGATATCTTTTTTGATAATGTTACGGCATAATTAGGTGCGTAGAATGCATTCTCATGGCATCAGACTGTATACCTCCTACTGGGGTTAAAAATGCAGAGCACAGCTTTCGTGCGCATGGCTCTTGGCCAATCAACATCATAAGTTACAAAACAGAGCAGACTGTGCTCAGGGTTGCACAGCCAGAGTGGACATTGTGACATGTATGTGTTGAAGAATTGAGCAGCAGACTTCTTCCATCTTCTATAAGATAAGACTGAATGCATTCTCCATCGTTGTTGTGTACAGATTACATACTTCTTGTGTCGATCAAAACTGATGAAGACAATGTACCTGGTACATGTGTACTGGTTCAACCCACAATCTCAGTAAACTCAGATATAATATAACGGGATATTATTATATCCGATTTCAACGCTATATGAATTCCATGCGAATTTGAAACTACATTTGTAGCCAATCAGATGTCTATAGCTTGGTGAAACAATTTCAAGATCACGCCCACAATAATTACACATGATAGAATGTGAACTAACATAACATTATCGGGAAACAGTATCCAAATATGGCATCATTTCCAGACGGTGTGCGTGGTAAACCGTAAAGATCAAAAGAGTTTACTCCCACCGAAAAGTCTGGCTGGTAGAAAATATCAAAAGATTGTGCCGTGCGAAGACGTTAATCTCTGTGAAGTAAACGTCAATGTCGAAGAGAAAAGTCAGAAATTGTCGTGATTGGCTGATTATGAGATCTCGTAGAATATCGGCGAACACTTCGCACGAAATTTTCATAGCGTTACGTCTAGATGGTTTTCCCCTGATTTATCATCTTGGTTTACATAGATTGGTTCGACGCAATGCAGTCAGAGGTTGTTGCACAAAGAGTAAGGAGGTTACAAACTCTGACATTGGGAGAATGGTATAATGAAGTGAACAATGTTGTTAGGTGTAATTCTTCTTCACTTTGGATACAGCTCATGGCAAAAAGGAGTTTCCACGAGCAGTGTCCAAAATCCTGTTTTATCATTTCATTATGCCTAAGGTAATCCCTCTAATAATTCAATCCCCCTATCAAAATTCATTAACCCCCAAATAAACTTGGGGGCAAATTTCAATCTGTGGTTCTCATGAATTCAACCAACCTTGAAAATCATTGAAATAATGAAGAAATAATGGATTGTATGCATGATTTTGAATCATTTTTTCACCTTCCTGTTACAACTAGAGGTTCCGCTTTGACCCTTGAGTTGCCGCTCCGGCATGAAGCCTATGCTGGTTGTTTTTTTGAGCAAAAACATACGTCTCCCCCAACCTCCCACCTTGCCTTGAATGGGCACATAATTTAAGGGAAAGTGCTGTAAAATTAATGTAGCAATAAGTATCTTAAACAAAGCTGCGTATCTAAAAATATTAATTACAAAGAAGCGATTTTCATTGTACATACATGTACAAGTAGATGAACGGATGGACGGACACCGGATACGGATGAATGCATGCACACATACACCAAAACCTGATCAAATGGGATGGGGGCTATCCCAATGAAGCTTCCATCCAAGTTTGGTGAAATTCCATCCAATAGTTCTCAAGATATCTTGCAGACAAGGCCTGTATATACATGTACAAGCAGATGTACGGATGGACGGACACCGGACGAACGCATGGACACACACCAAAACCTAGTCAAATGAGGGGGCTATCCCAATGAAGCTTCCATCCAAGTTTGGTGAAATTCTGTCCAGTAGTTCTCCAGATATCTTGCAGACAAGCCCTGTATATACATGTACATTAGATGGACGGACGGACGGACGGACACCAGACATGGATGAATGCACGCACACACCAAAACATAATCAAATGAGGGGGGCTATCCCACTGAAGTTTCCATCCAAGTGTGGTGAAATTCCGTCCAGTAGTTCTCAAGATATCTTGCAGACAAGGCCTGTATATACATGTACAAGTAGATGGACGGACACTGGACACGGATGAATGCACCCACATACACCAAAACCTAATCAAATGAGGGGGCTATCCCAATGAAGCTTCCGTCCAAGTTTGGTGAAATTCCGTCCAGTAGTTCTCCAGATATCTTGCAGACAAGCCCTGTATATACATGTACAAGTAGATGGACGGACCGACGGACACCGGACATGGATGAATGCACGCACACACAACAAAACCTAATCAAATGAGGGGGCTATCCCACTGAAGCTTCCATCCAAGTGGGGTGAAATTCCGTCCAGTAGTTCTCAAGATATCTTGCAGACAAGGCCTGTATATACATGTACAAGTAGATGGACGGATGGACGGACACGGATGAATGCACCCACATACGCCAAAACCTAATCAAATGAGGGGGCTATCCCAATGAAGCTTCCATCCAAGTTTGGTAAAATTCCGTCCAGTAGTTCTCCAGATATATTGCAGACAAGCCCTGTATATACATGTACAAGTAGATGGACGGACACCGGACATGGATGAATGCATGCACACACACCAAAACCTAATCAAATGAGGGGGCTATCCCACTGAAGCTTCCATCCAAGTGGGGTGAAATTCCGTCCAGTAGTTCTCAAGATATCTTGCAGACAAGGCCTGCATATACATGTACAAGTAGATGGACGGACGGACGGACACCGGACACGGATGAATGCACGCACATAAACCAAAACCTAATCAAATGAGAGGGCTATCCCAATGAAGCTTCCATCCAAGTTTGGTGAAATTCCATCCAGTAGTTCTCAAGATATCTTGCAGACAAGGCAAGGGGACGGACAGACATCCATCCAGAGAGACAGACATCCATCCATCCATCCATCCATCCAGACAGACAGCACAAACACTAGATGTCTCCCCCCAACATAGTTGGGGGAGACATAATAAATTTGATCACCCCCTGATTTTATAGTACAAAATTTCACTTTCTGTGATTGAATTATTAGAGGGATTACCATATGTGAAACTTGGACCATTCCTTTCCTTCTGCCCGATACCCTGGGAATTCACGCAGTAAGGTTTTACAGTGTTTAGGTAGGACATGAAAAACTTGAGGAGCGAATTTCCAGCCTGTCTGCATCCCAGATACAATTGTGATGCTTATTAATAGTGAGAATACGCCGTCAATCCCCAAAAGAAGTCCCATGAATAGCAGCTTCCCACATTAACCCTTGGACAATGTCGTCTTGCCCCGGTGTCGGCGACACAAATATACCAGTTATAATCGATTAAAAATATATTCTGGGTTGAAAACATAGGGAAGCGCTCGGAATGATGAACCGGAGCTCAAGCTGCCAACCAGGTGTAGATGCACCGCCCGCTGTCATTGAGGTCAGACAGCTGCACTGTCCCGGGATTAGCTTCAACTATAGTGGAAATTGCGCAATGCATCCATTATATATTTCTCTGATCACTTTAATGCATCAATGGGATCCAACATAACTAATTAATAAAATTTGATCGGCTATTTGTCTGACAATGCTGTAACATGGCAAACCATATGAACTAGACCGCCAAACCACCGGTCAATGTCTAGTACCAGTGATCCAAGGCACACACGGCATGACAGCATAACCACAAACGTCAACACTCTCTATTTCTACAAGTAGTACCGAGATGATATTTAACACAGATATACACGCCAATAAAAATCGATATAATATGTTCAAAATTGCATTTTTTCCCATGAGGCATTTGTACAATTGTATAAATATCGGATAAAGTCTAGCTCATCGCATTGCAAAAGTCAAACGTACGTAGGAAACTGGATTTTAACCCTTTGACTGACTGTAAAAACCGGGTGAATAGACTCCTTAAACGCCTTCTTACAAAGAATTTTCTTGCCTTGGAGCGTGTCACCCCATGATGCACTCGTCACAGTGTAAGCGAGCACAACACAGTCTTCCTCTTCCAGACTGACATACAGCGTCAAAGAAATCGGCAGATTCTCCATCGGCATAAGCGTTTCTGCCTTTCCGTCATGCGTGAAGACCAGATTTCCGCTTGAGCAGACAAGACCATATGACTTTCGGTTCATGCCAACCATGTCTTTTACTGTAAGTGGGTCACAGGCGACTCCTACCCCGAACAAATATCCCATCTTTATGTCGCCAATATGACTACTGTTCTTCTCAATGGTGACCGACCATGACGCACTCGAGTCAAGTTTCTCTGCCGTAAATGTCGTCGAGTTGAAGCCCCAAGTCATCAAGCATTTGTTTTGAACACGAGGGGCCTCTACTTTTCCTGGGGATGTTGGGGACTGGAAGATCGGCCGAATTTCCGGACACCTGTGCCCTTCATTTTCTGTAAAAACAAAATGTTGAAATTATCATGGGCTAAATTGAATATAAATATGGACTACTTTTACAAGATTAATATACTCTTAAAATGAGTTACAGAACTAAACATCAATCAGTGTATTTGGCTGAAGAATTCTACATCAACGACCATGTAGTCTAGGGAACAAAATAGAATTTTCCACTGCCAATCCTATCAAGCAAGTATTTGAAAAATGGAATAAAGTGCTCACGTAAGTAAAGCTCAAGTCTTGCCTCCGTCTTGTTACGAAATTGTGACAGGCTAGACTGCAACTCTTTCTGCGTGGACTTGTCTTCCAGTAATGAAGTGCTCTTCTCTTCTGATGTTGTCAAACTGCAAGTACAATAAAAGAATCAAATACATGTTGTTATTTGTAGAAAAAAATCCTGAAGATACAGTAAATACTGCAAACACTTTGGAATTGAGACCAGAACATCAAATGATTTTCCCATACCGATTTGTTAATTCACTGATCTTTCTTAAAAATTTATTCAGACTAAAACAGGAGGTTGATCACAACCCCTCGGCTTTCTCCAAGTGATTGAGATTCATGTGTGGTGTGAATTTGGAAAGTCCTGTTCCTACGAAGTAGGCTACCAGCTGCAAATTGTCCGGTAGTCAGTCAGCGAGTCCATCCGAATCCTTTCGTCAGCAAAATAAGGAGAACCGTTGATATTAGAACCTTGATTCTGACTTGGGCCGTGCCCACCTTAATATAGGCAGAATTTCAATTTGGGGTCCAAGAGTTCAGCGCGTTTCGGACCCCCGGTTGAAATCCTGCCTATATTAAGATGGGCATTGCCCAAGTCAGAACCACCAGTGATTTTCATCAAAAATCACCAGAAATTTTCATCAAAAGTAGATCAGCTCAGAACTTGCTGGTAACAGTCCCCTAATGCACCTTCATGCCAAAAATCAAGGTTCTAATGTCAACGGTTCTCCTTATTTTGCCGATGAAAGGATGGGGGGTGGGGATTTCCAAGAGTTCAGTTCACGTCGGAGTCCTAATGCCTACCCTACTTCGTAGGTCCTGTGACGTTAGTCACACTGCTCATGTTTCGAAATGACAGCCAAATATACTAAATGCTTAAACAAGTACCATTCTGCCTAATGATGTGCCGAGATAGGTATCTTTGGCTGCAAGAGGCATGAAATGATGTCCATGCAGACATGCTATCAAGCATTGGGCACTGCCGTAACATGAACGATTCCAAAATATTGCAAACTGAATATGTTAGAATATAATGCTATCTGGCAGTTAAATTGGCAATTGCAAATGCAAGACATCATCTGGAAAAGATGTCATCGTTTCGTGCCTTCTACAGCCAAAGATTCTGACCTGGAGATGTTCATGTTTCACAGCTTGAACAAAGGCGGACTTGCACAATACAGACTATCCAATCAGATTCTGTCATTTCCTGTTTGTTGATATAGGCCAAGTCAACCAATCAACTTACAGAACTAGCACTCCCGGTTTATCAGCTGGTCATATTGCGCAAGCCCCCCATTCTGTGTCAAATCTTAACAAAACCTACTGTTCTGAGAACTGTTTGACGTGTTTGCTGATTGGTTCGACCTCAGATGCCCGTTCAAGGAGAGCTGTAGCGCTGTCTTCATCCAACAGTTTCTTGCATGTCTCCGTCAGATTCTCCATCCTCTTGAGACGCCGACGATTGTCGTCAACTTGACCTCTCAGATGCCTGTTCATGTTGGCCTTTAGCTCGCCGAGATGATGTAATGAGGCGTCTCTCCGCTGTCGTAGAGCAGCCACTACGTCGTCGACGTATCGTCTGTATTGGTACTCCAGACGTTGGCTGGCCTCGCGATGTAAACCCTGAAATTTAGAAAATGAAAATATGAGCACACAACTTTTAAAGAAAGAATATATATATATATAAATATTGAGGGTAACTCAATCAGTTATAAACTGTTCTTCCAAGAGGCCCTCCAAAACAAAAGTGTACAAAATATCAAATGTCATAGTTAATACTGTACAACAATGTGATCAAATAAATATTTAAACATCTCAGGAGAATAATCACACAATCGCAAGCTAGACTACATGTATGTACGATAACGTTAAGAATAATATTATAGTTACACAAAATCCTGGCATATTTTATACCCCTTGTACTAACTTATTCTTATACTGGTACATTTTTGTCAGTCTGGACCTGAAGACCCAAAGAGAGGGTGCCTCTTTCAGGTTATTATCAAGAGAGTTCCATAGCTTAGCTCCATTGTATTGCATGCTTTGTTTCAAATATTCTGTTCTTGGTAGGTAGATATTGTTTTCTCGAAGGATCTTAGGTTTCTATCAGTTATTTCATGAACATATTTGAATAGAGTATTGAGGTATGGAGGGCATAGACTGTGGATAATTTTATACATGAAGACTGCTTTCTGATATTCTATTCAATCATACACACTAAGCCAGTTTAATTGTTGTAGAAGTGAGCTTGTTGGAGTTAAATAATGTGCATTCAGTATGATTCAAGCAGCTCGCTTTTGTAGTTTAAAAATTCTATCTATCTGAGAATTGGATGAATTGCCCCAGATTGTGCTATAATAGTCCATCTGAGGAAGGATATAAGCATTATAATACATTATTTTGGCATCTTTTCTCAGTAAATGTCTATTACGATAAAGGACACCAAGTTTGGAAGAAATCTTGTCACAAATAGAGTCAATGTGAGTCTGCCAGTTGAGTGACTGTTCAATACAGAGACTCCATATCTTATCTTGGTCAACAGTCTGTAATTCGGTACCATTAATTTTTACCTTAATGTCTTGATTTAGTGTCCTTTAGGTTGTTTGCTGTTGTGAGAAGAATGGTGGTAGACTTATCTATGTTAATAAACATTTCGTTTTGGTAACACTATCTTTCGATGACCTTCAGATCCAGACTGATCAGTCTTTCTAAGTCAGGTATACTTGTGGCATGGTTATATACAAGTGTATCATCAGCATATTAGGGGCCCATGAATGAATCCCTGGGGTACCCCAGCATGTGTTAAGAGATTACGACTCATATTAGAATTTCATCATTTAGCAGATGATTTCTACTTCCTCCACAGTTTCAACTTTCAACAGAAGTCTATCAAACTAGAAGTCTGACTTTGTTTATTCGCTATGGCACAATTCCCAGCTCCTGATTACATCACAGCTGCTGGTGGTGAAATATTAAACATTTATAAACAATGTTTCTATTTGTTACTAAATCAAACCTGCTTCAATTAATGCCTTTAATCTCCAATTAAATGCACAATCAAACGTAGAAAACGGAAGTAAAACTAAAAGTTATCTCCCCTAGGAGAGAGAGTTATCCGCCCCTAGGAGAGCTCTCACTCTTCCCAACGTGGTTACTATATAAGCCAGAGTCAGCCCATTCTCGCCCTCTTTCTCATTGTAACAACCGAGACCAGTAGTGAACTAGGCCGCGGTACGAGGGGATGGACGGGAGGGCCCATTAAATTGAAGCAGGTTTGATTTAGTAACAAATAGAAACATTGTTTATAAATGTTTAATATTTGCTTCCTAAATCGTAAACCTGCTTCAATTAATGCCTCAGTACCAACATATGGAGGAGGGAACCTCGGCCATGTAGTAGATTCAAAGGCAGGCTAAGTAACCGCTGGGAAGACACAGACATGGATATGAGCATGAGACATCAATAAACAACAATTGAAACCCTGGTCAATGACATAAAAGGTTAAAATGTGGATAAGATACAGTTGTACTTATCTTGCATGTCTACATCCATGTAGCTGTGCTCGTGGTGTGGCAGCAACTCTACCAAGATGTCCGAATCCTCTGCCATGTAAGGCTGTAGGTCTTCTTGGTAGGCATCTGTATGAAACTCTTGGGGCTTCGGCCACTGTCATGCAGATACTTGGCTATTCCTATTAGCTCTAGATGGAGCATAATTGTCCGGGCTTAAGGGGAGCCAAGCCACACCATGGAGGTTCTACCGAGATCTCCGTTAACTCGGACCGCTGGAAACAAAGCCCAGAGTGCTAATATTTACACCATAGAATCCTTCTCCATCATGGACGTTCTACCGAGATCTCCGTTCACTCGGACCGCTGGAAACAAAGCCCAGAGTGCTAATATTTACACCATAGAACCCTTCTCAGTCCACACTCGTCTTACATTCCTCTTGCTTTCTTGTGAGCTGGGAGTAGGTGACGCAGCTGAGATCATCCAGAAGGAAATCAGACTCAACCTGAAAGACACAAGCAGAACCGCAGTTAGGGTAAGGAATACACTCACCATAGTGTCTGACATCTGGAACGATGTTACATCCTAGGTTGATGATGAAAGGTCCAAGGCTGTCCATCTGACTTTATAACTTCCTTCATAAATGATCATGATAATGTGGACTAATGATATAATTGAGAACGAGATGAGATGATACAGCAAGTTGCAGATTTGCTGCGATGATCCAAAATGCCGCCCCCCCCCCCGCCTTTTTTGCAAAATTTACTTGACCACGTGTAGGCCGGCTATGAGCGGCCCAAGTGAGGTCATGCTACCTGACTGGACAGACATATCTCTCAGAAAGAAATTGGTGAACGTGGAGTTCGCCGTCCAGGCACAAGACTGGACAATGTCAAGGAGGGGCAGGTTCTTCCATAAATCTCAACAAAAGAAACCTGGCCGGTAAAGCAGAGGGTAATTATGGAGTAGTAATAGAAGATACTAATCTAACTTATCTTTTGAGTGTCTTCCTCCATGTAGCTGGGATGACACAGACAAGGGAATAAACATGAGACAATCAACAAGCAACAAGAAAAACCTGGTCAGAGACGTAAAGGGTAAATCATGGATATGATACAGTTATACTTATTCTTGAGTGCCTCCATCCATGAAGCTGTGCTCGTGGTGTGATATGCAAACTCTACCAAGATGTCAGGATCCTCTACCACTCGGGTTGTTAGGTCTTCTTGGTCTTAGAGGGCGCCAAGCCACACCATTCTCAGTCCACCAACGACTTACGTCCAACTTGTCTTGTGAGTTGAGCGTAGGTGACACAGCTGAGATCATCCAGAAGGAAGTCAGTTTCAAGCTGAAAGACACAAGCAAAACCGTAGTTAAGGTAAAGATTAAACTCTCAAAGTGTCAGACCTCTTAGATTGATGATTAGAGAGTCCATGGTCGTCTATCCGACTTATTCCTTCCTTCAAAGACGATCACGATGAATGTGGAAAAATGATATACTTGAGAGAAGAGCAAGATGGCTGCCTTGCTGCAATGGTGACAAATTTTGCCCCCCCCCCCCTCTTTTTCTGAAAGAACTAACCACGTGCTGGGTAGCCCTCAGTGGCCCAAGCGTGGTCACACTATCTGACTGCACTGACATATCACACAGATAGAAATTTGTGAACGTGGAGTTTGCTGTCCAGACACAAGACTGGACAATGTCATGGAGGGACAAGTTCTTCCATAAAGGCCATGTGTAGCGATGGCACGAATCTCATGGGAAGAAGCAGTATACAGTAGTGGGGAGGCGTCAATGGAATTTTCGTAATGTCATGCATTGCAGAACGGGCGAAACAACTGAAATAACAGGCGCCGAGAGCCGCGAGCGGAATCGGTACGAGTAAGATAGTGGCGAATGGCTCGTACAGAGCATAACAAAAAGGTCACCAACGAGCCCATGTAGGAAGTCTGAAAACGCAGGAATAGAGTACGACCGTAAAGCGCACGAACCTAAGCGAACAGACTCATTTGGCAATAAATTCCGGAACGGGACGAAAAGAGACCAATCTGTCGTCCCAGTAATGGAAGATCTCCCAAAAACATGAAGTTCAGACATTCAAGAGGCCAAAGCAAAAGCCGCCAGAAAAGCCACCTTGTAGGACACAGCTTTAGAGAAGCGGATAGAAAGGGTTCAAAGGGCGGACAAATCAAAGCACACAGAACCACACCGATATCCCATTTCGGTAACAGTAGGCGAGTACGTCGCGACTGTAAGGCGAAGGCGCGAATAAGCGCAGAGATATAATCGTTAAGGCTAATGTCGGTACCAGAGGTAAGACGAACACCCTAGCCAGAGCAGATCCATACCCTACAATGGAGCTAATATGAAACTTCCTATCCCGGTGAAGATGAAGGAGGAAGTCAGCAACGAGGGAAATAGAGACAGAGTCGGGATCGGCATAACGTCCTCGGCACCAGGACAAATAAATCCGCTGCAGAGACCGAACCCGTAAAAAACGAACATAGTGAGTAAGGTCCTGCATAGAAATGAAAAGCCCTAAGATAATGACAAAACCATAATGTCAAAGTCTAACAACTGGTGCAAAATACTTGACTATACGGGAATAAAATACTTGAAGGAGAAAGTCAAAAAACTGTCCCCAAGTACACCCCGAAACACATTGTGTCGTTTAAGCACGATCCTAAAGCAAACGGATCTAAACACAAACTGTTTGAGTGTTAAAGTCAACATGGTTCTGAGTTAAACCAAAAATCAACACAAATCTGTGCTGAATTCCCAGGCGACGTCCATCACTATCCACGTCCATAATCCAAAAACCCATTCCATTCTCCATACAACAGTATTAGATGAAATACTGTTGATTCCAACAACAATTTTGTTAACTCGACACAAAATCGGAATCAAAAAATGCTTGAACAAAACTCACTTCGTAGAGTAATGACGCACCTAAGTAAATCACCATGTGAAAAACCTGAGAGGGACTGATACAAATGGAAGGATGACGCTAAACGGACGGACTTCCACTCCCGCCGACGACCGACGATGGAGTATCGAAGGAAGTGCCGAAAAACGAGGAAATATGGATATAAAATATACATCTCACATATGACGTGAAACACGGCGTATGGCGTACCGGAACGTGGAAAAATGAGAGACACGTTGTGAGTGATAAACAATGTAGCGATTTCGCATTCGCAACATAATGTACATACATGCTCCTAATAGAGCAGGATACAAACATATAAAAGTGCACGACGTAACGGCGAGAAACGACGTACAGGTGAACGAGGACAACGAGACGACGTAACGTAACGACGTAAAAGTGCGAAGCGAGAAAAGAGTTGCAACCGAAACCGATTGTAATTATTTTCCATCATTTAGAAAATAGAGACGCAGTAGAGATGAACACATTAAATGTTCCTAGCGCTAATCACACGTAAGCTCAATGAGCTAAAAGGTATAATGGATCTTTGTGTCAGTGAACATGAATACTGTAATAGTGAACATGATTACCTTATGACCTCTCCCGATGTAAATTGTCTCCTGAACATGAAAATCAGTACTGGAGTTATGTAAGGAGAGAATATCAACATTTACAAACAATGTTACTATTTATAACCCAAAAATAGTCACATTATGTTTCGTGCCAGATCTGAACTCGGATCGCTGGATCAGAGCCCAGCGTGTTAACCATTGCACCACGGAACGTGGTCCAGAACAAAGAGATTTCACGTAACCGAGAAAATCCTCAAAGAATTTAAAAATTCCCGAAGAGAGGAAATATATTTAAAGACTCTCGCCGGCAGGAAGGTAAGGATATTAAAAATTTTGAATTTGAAATGACCTAGCGCTAACAAGCTGTCGAGAAGCAGAAACGGTAAGTTCATTGCTAAAGAGCAGTGAGATGTTCTTGTAGACTGTACCGATAATCAAGAAAACTTCACGAATTTACGTGTTCCGTATCGTCGAACGAGAGTATTTCTAAAGATTTCTCGGAGAAACACACTCACAGAATTGTTTTAACAGTATACATGTGACATTTACAAGTAAACTTTTTACCATGTGCCACACAATGTGACTTTTTGGCAGCATTGTCGATATTGTCTAGGATTACAACAACAACAACACCCTCACGCTAACAATTTTAAATTTTCTCAGAGAGAAGAAAATAAAAAATAATGCTCAACTCCATCTGAATTATAAACGAAATACAGTATACAGATGGGACCAGCTTGGTGAGAAACAAACAATTCACATGTATATAACAAAGTTGTGTATCAAAGCATAGCACAGTTTCACAATAAACAGTGGGTGAATAGGATTACATACTCACGATAACCAACACGTGATCCCTTTGTTGATCGACACACCCTTAATCACATAAAGAGATCAGCAAAGACGCTCATTAAAATGCAACAAACAGTCGTAGCATTGAAGTCCCGTTTTACATCCATTTACGCTATTATAGAATCGTTTAAATAGGGTTGAGTTGTGGTTACGTACACAAAAACAACAATCACGTAAACATGAGAGGCAGAATAAAACCTCCGTAAGTTCTCTCTTGAAGACAGGATATCAAAATCACATAATAATACTTGATATAACAAGAGATTACCTTCTTGGTAGGACCAAAGAATTGAATGCATGAAGGTGAGAAACTACCAAAGTCCGAACAAAACAAACAACAACAACATGGAACATTGACGGACTGCTTATAAAGACTCGGATTTCCCCGGCGGGGAAAAAACGAACCTCCCGCGTCAAACGAGGGTAGTACTCACAATCCTGGTAAGATTTATACAACAATTCAATGGATAAAATCATGAATCAACGAAACAAAAACCTGTTCGTTTAAGGTACATCACAATAGGCTCACATACTGACCGAACAAAACGGAATGTTGGGAGCCAATAAAAGCCCACATCAAACACACCGGGTCGCAACTCAAAGTTTGTGTGGAGACGCAATATTGAATACACACTGGCCTAATGCAGGACTGTGTTATTAGTTAAACATGAGATTTCATAAAGACTTTTAGAAAAACATCGCCAGACGATCATTTCAAGAGAATTTAAAATCTCCGCCAAAAACCAAATATTTAGCGACGTACGTCCGAAGACACTAAACACGTGGCCGACTCAAACGAGTCCAACATTCGCCCCAACAAATAGATCGGGAACGGAATTAAATAAACTATGTCCAGATTTAACCGGCAACGGAGAAATAGACACATGACGTTGTTTATTAGCTTTCTTCTTTTTAGAAGAAACATGTGGTACCGATAGACAGAGGCGAAATAACATGTGGCACAGAATTCTTTTATCTGACGAAGACAATGGAATGCACCGGAAAGACCGACTTGGTCTTTGTTAAGCCGAACAAAGGAACGGGTTTGGGATCGACCCTAGACAATGAAGCTCCGGTACGGGTCAAACTGTCTAACAACCTAGAAATATCTTCGTGTAGAATAGTCCCGCTTGGCTAAATATATACCGACGCGGGCGAAACTGGATCTTGACCAACTCGGTCAAGATCCTCACTACAATTCATATCATTGACCAAAGAAATTTCTAAAACCCGTCTGTCGACCTCCGAAATAGACGGGTCATCACAAGCATGTAAAAGATAAGCACGACGAGCTTGGGCATAATTCTTCCAAGTCGTCGCGATAATACACATTCCGCGCACGTGGACGCACGACAACACAATTCTTTACAAGAAAAAACAAGCCGTGTGGGCGTCCAATGGGGACAAAATTTGCCCGCACGTACAACAAGGAATAGAAGTCGGAACCTCAGACATATAATACATAAGTAAGTTCCGAATAAACAACAAAAGTCACACTTGATAAAGGATACACCAGCGAAACAACAACAACTAACGTTGTAAATTGAATCTAAACACTTCCCTAGATGTGCACTGCTCGAGAGCAAACAGGAGAAAGAGGACGAGAATGGGCTGACTCTGGCTTATATAGTAACCACGTTGGGAAGAGTGAGAGCTCTCCTAGGGGCGGATAACTCTCTCTCCTAGGGGAGATAACTTTTAGTTTTACTTCCGTTTTCTACGTTTGATTGTGCATTTAATTGGAGATTAAAGGCATTAATTGAAGCAGGTTTACGATTTAGGAAGCAAATAGCCGGTTTCAATCTTGCACTTAGCAGCATTCTGGGAGTAGTGTCTGTTGCTCACTTGAAAAGAAGTGAAAGATTCAGTTGGGTCAAACATTATAACAGCCACATTATTTATAGATGCCAGCGCGGCACAAGATAAACCTGGTTATTGTTTGTTGGAAGTGTCGCACTTCTAGTTTGATAAACTTCTGATTTCAAGAATTGTGTTGTCCCTCTCAGTGAGTACCTCTATTGTCAAGATTGTGTAGAAGTTAATTTGAAGTATTTCCAAAAAATATAAACTGTACAGTGCAGGGCAAAAATAACTTGACCTTGAATGCGACTTGAGAAAATCCAAAACACAAGCAAAATCTTGTGGTTACAAAAGTATATGTGTTTTTACGTGACTGACGAAAACACTTGTGCAACTGCTAATATAATAGGCACAGGTTGCCATGTTTACCCGACCAGAGAACACACGGTAGGGTTTTTCCCCGACCACATTTTTCCTCAGCATAGGAGCTGTCCACCTGTTCTCCACTTGACGCATCAGCATTTAGCGCAGATTATTTTAACCATGATTTACAAGCAAGGGAATCACGTCATTCTTCCCCGTAGTACAGTATGGATGTCCTGCTCATCGCCTCACCTCTATTTCCTCGACGACATCCTCCAGTTTATGGTTCTGGTCAGTTAGTGTGGTTAACATACTCTCCAACTGTTCCTTACTCTCACCAACCGACTCCTGAAAAACATAATGGAAATGAAAATTGATTTGACCAAAACAAGGATTACATAATTAGTAGTTGAATAAAATGATCAAAGTCCTAACAAATAAGACTTCTCCAAGATATGTTTTCCATACAATGTCTTTGTTAGAGTGCCATCTACATTATGAATTTGTCACTCCTGGGACTGCACCAAATTGCTAGCTAAGCCAGATTTCCCGCCCGCCTGCCTTCATGGTATTTTGAGAAACAGTTTTACAACTTGGTGTGGCTTTATAAATCATTGTCAATTAACATAGATTGAGGTGTAATGCAAATTCGGGATCTGTGAACACTGAACTTCATAATACCTTTGTCTGTTTTAGAGCAGTTTCCTGGTCGACGACCTTGTGACCTGAATGTTTCCCCACTCCATCGCAGACACATAGGTGACAGACTAGAACTTTACAGAGGCGACAGAATATTGTCACCACCTCTGTCTCGTGGTCTTTACAGAATGTCGGCTTCTCTTCTTGGTCAGTTTTGATTGGCTTGGTGATTTTGTGTCGAGCTAACGTGCCACGTCTAGGGTGGAATTTGTCCATGCACGTCCCACAGTATAACACAGTACACTGCTGGCAGTACCAGGCAGCCTTAGCGGGCGGTTTCATCTCGCACAGTCCACAGTCCTCATTCGTACTTTCCTCACGGAAAACAGGAATATCGAGCTCTGACTTTTCCGAGGGGCTATGCGGAGATTCAAATGACACATCCAAGCTTCGACTTTTCGTCAACGTCCGCACTTTGATTTCCTGATATCGAAACACCACATTTTCCAGTGCTAAATTGCGTGGCAGCTTAGAGATTTTACCACAGGCCACAGAGTGCTGTTTTCGACACGAAGGACACTCTAACCCTGAAATTAGATGCATGTAAAGCCGGATGAGAATTATTTTCTTACATCAGTTAGCTGTTAAGACCTCGTGAGAATGAAATTAATTATTATTACCGCAAACCGAATTAGAAAATATCATACTGCAGAGGAAAAACTTAAGGATTATTTCAAGAAAGTGAACAAGGTTTCAGCCCAGGTGGCCCAGTTTATTGGTCACAATTTCATACAGACAGAATGCACAATTCATGTGAAAGAAATAGTACAATTTTCATATATCCTGCCTGGATAATTGAGCTAACAGGTAATGTATCTAGTTACCGTGGTAACATTGCGTGATATTATAATCTTAAGGAAACAGCAGACAAGGTTGAAGAATTTTAAGCATATACATGTAAACTTAATGAAGTGCATTTTCAACTGTTTTAACGACAGAGGAAAGACTAATGGTTAATGACCATTGATGCATGGTCGAAAAAATAATCTTATTTGAAGGACAAATTTTTAGGAGGAACTATGGGTATACCATCTATATGCCGGATAATCCGTTATACGTTTGACATGGTATGAAAGGATCATGTTGGCCTAATACAATATGACGTAATTAAAAATATGGACAGAGACCATCTGTAGGTTTATCCTTCTGAAGACAAAACCACATCAGTGACCACAAGAGGATATTTGACCGAACTGGGCACAACAGCGTTATAGCCAGAGGAAGCATCTGTCAGCCTCCAATCAATCAGAAATATTAGATTCCACCCTCTCAAATTATATATTAAGTTTTCATCGAGTCTTTTTCCTCGCTCCCGGATCGCTTTAAATACTTTGAATGGCCTTCGATACCAACATCTTAGAACCTTTTAACTGTGCACACACCTTATTGCACAAGTTTCAGATTTGCCAGTGTCAGATTTGTCGTGCACTATTTCCGTTGCCAGAATTGAGTGAAGACATAAATCACAAGTACATTGTACTAACACCAGTGGGGTTCTCACAGAAGGCTGCTGATAGCAATCTTCGATGCCTACTCCTAGCAATACTGCTGCCTATTTTGCTAAATTTTCAATATCTTTCGAAGAACTATACACAGCCCCCTACTTAAATGATTTGGCAACCAACTTGAAATGAAACCCCTCTCCAGTCTCATATGTGGTATGTTTTCTCATGTACTGTAATCCATGTAATAATTCAATCATGGGAAGTGGAATTTCCAACCATAAATTAAATCAAATTTATTAGAACAGGAAGTTGACAAAATGGTCCGAAATCATGCAGATAATCCATTATTTCTTTACTACATGTAGCTAAATGATTTTTGAGTGTGATCAAATTTATTAAACAGCCGGTTGAATTGTGTCCCCAAAATTTAGAGTGAATGTATGTTGACAGGGGGGGATTGATTTACATGTGTTAGGAGATTACTATATGTTCTGGCAAAGTTTGCCATATATTACATAATGTGTGAATGAGGATTGAACCCATTCTCTTCAGCAGTCAAAGACATACAAGGAAACCTGTGAATACCAAGATCTGGGTAAACTGACCAATTGCTAAATACCGACATCCCAATACTTAAATTTTAAAACTTAACAATATTTTGAACCTTGATAAACCAGAACCCTGTCAAATCCGACACTATAATCTGGTCCCAAGCATGGTCGGTATACACAGGTTTCACTGTCGATGTATATATGTGATACTTACCATCCTGATTGAGTTTTCTCCGACTGTCTAATATATCCTGGAGGCATTTCTTACAGATGCTGTGAGAACAAGGTAACATTAACGGGTCCGCAAACAGTTCCAGACAGACGGGGCATGTCAGCTCATCCTCCATCGTATTCACATTGTACGACGTCAGATCTGATGAAAACCAAGGAACACACAGACATTATTATCTCATAAAATATGAAAATTTCACTTAAATCAAAGAGTTAATTTGGCACCTTTAGTTTCTTATCATATGAAGATATTTCATGGTTTAGCTGAATGTCGCATCTATATAGAGTGTATGGAATTATACTGGAATAAGAATATGATTATGTAATTTTCCTGCCTCAGGAACCAATATAAATTTTTACTGCAAAATCTTATACATCTGAGGATGTGTGCTAATAAGTAGGTTGAAGATGCTGGCTGTTTATGATATAAAGCTCAGGTACTCTATTATACCCCCGCCCTGTTAGAACTATCATGATGGTGTTGGCTGCAAAACTCCAACCTTTATACTTACAAACAATGTATTTTTTAAGAAGCTCATGTAGATTTACTCTCAATGGTACCAAATATACCTTTTGTTTTCCACATGAAAATACATGTAACAGTGACCCAAATGTCAAAAAATATTGGAGAATTTGAGCAATGTGTATGTTAGACATGTACCCTCAAATTATTCGTTTCAAACTATACCGTGAAGGAAATTGCTACATAATTCATAATCTAATATGAAATATTAATCATTACCTTCCTAGGCGGCAGGCCTGGGATATAAAACATTAATATACTGTACAGCATATTATGAATATTATTGACCTTCACCTCGGATACTTGGCCCATAAACATTTCAATAAATTCCCAGAATACATAAAATGCGCACAGCAATAGTATGTACCACTGGTTAGTTACATATAAAATCAATCTAAGGGTTGCTGTCATCATCCGTTATATTACCCACATCTTTGCAAAAAGAAACTAATTTATTCTGAATCTTACCTATGTGTCACTATAATTACTGTTAATAAAGAATATACAATGATAATTTTATGTATCTGTGTAAA
>JAVTVY010020858.1:0-70131 GCA_036873755.1 Hanleya hanleyi
ACGCTGTTGTCGTACGGTGTAGATGCCAAAAAATCCCACTTGCAAGCCGCGCTGTACTACAAGGATACACCCGGCGCCATGAATAGCGTGCTGGCTGCCAATAATGGGTTGACCAACCGCAAAAACGTGACAGCCGATAGCAAGTCCGTCGATATGATGGGACGACTGCACGCCGATCTGTTCCTACAAGACCGCTACATGATGAACGGTGTATCCATCAAGATCAAGTTGATCCGCTCCACACCTGCGTTCGCCTTGATGGCCGGTGGAGCGGCCCCCAATTACAAGATCATCCTAGAAGATGCAGCCCTGTTTGTGCGTACGGTGGATTTGTAACAGGGCGTGTTGGTGAGTCACATGGAAGCCTTATCGAAAAAACCAGCCCTGTACCCCATCCGACGCGTACAGACCAAGGTGTTCTCTGTGCCAGCCGGTACGATGATAGCCAATCGTGAAAATTTATTTCTAGGGGATCTCCCTAAACGTGTTACCATAGCGTGTGTGATCAACACCGCTTTCAATGGAGCGTGGGATGAGAATCCGTTCGCCTTTCAACATTTCAACCTGAACTTTTTGGCACTGCACGTGGCTGGCCATCAAATTCCAGCCCGACCCTTACAACCGGATTTTGGTAACCAAAACTATGTGCGGAGCTACCTGAACCTGTTTACAGCCACAGGACAAAACAACCAGGACGAAGGAAATACCATCACTCGACGAGACTTTTACCGTGGGTACACGTTGTTCGCCTTCGACCTCACCCCCACCTTGGAACACGATCATCAACTGGCCTTGCTGAAGAAAGGAAACCTACGGTTGGAACTGCGTTTCGCCACCGCTCTAGCCCAGACCATTAACGTGATTTGCTTTGCCGAGTTTGATAACGTCATCAGCGTGGATCAGCAAAGAAACGTGCTGTGTGACTACGCCAACTAGAGTCATGGATACAGAACAGCTGATGGGCATACTCCAGCGAGATCCGAAGATCCCCTTTCGAGGTGTGTTTCCACGCAATGTGTTTCCCACCCACTCCACCACCCCAGCAGCCTACATCCTGAATACAGACCCGGGGTCTCGACCCGGTGAACATTGGGTAGCTGTGTACGTGGACACCCTAGGCCAAGGCGAATACTTTGATTCCTACGGACTTGCACCCCTACATGCCGATTTGGTGAAATTCATGGACGTCTCTACTACAATGTGACGTTGGAATACTCAAAGATTACAAGGACCCTTGAGTAGTGTGTGCGGACAGTACTGTGTGTTTTATCTCACTCACGGGAGTAGAGGACATTCTATGCCAACCATCGTACACATGTTTGATGATTATTGTCAAGCCGAAGACCGTGATGTCCTGGTCTATGACTGGACGGCCTCTCGTTTTAATGTGCATGCTCCATTTCTCTGGTTAACTTAAAATGCACTGCGCGCAGGCCACTTGTTTTTTTTTATTATCACGTTATTGTTATGACGTTGTTGTTCTGACGTTCATTGATGTTGAATAAAAATTGATGAAAAAACACAAAAAATGATGGGGTTTTGACTTATTTTTTTTATTTAAGTCCACAAGAATGTATAGAATAGGTACAAATAGAATAGTAGTGGTGGTAGGATTAAGGTACAAAAAAAGTTCTGTCAGGAGTAGGATTCGAACCTACGCCAGCTCTTCGCCGACCAGCACTTAATACCGGCGCCTTAGACCACTCGGCCATCCTGACTTTTACAGTTTTTTTTAACTGGTGTATCAACAGTTATAGTTCGACATTGTTCACAAGTCCAAGTAAGTGGTGCTCACACCATCGGCCAACACTTTCCGTTTCGGGTAACAGAAAGTAAAGGCATCTCGTTGCTGAATGCACGTCCGCATCTGGTGATCCACCACCCGAAATCCTCGGTTAGTGCCACTGGCACTGGCCTGGCTTTGCAGCACGTTCAAGTACAAGGCTTTGTCGATGTTGGGATCGCGCCGGCTCACCCCTTTGCAGCTAAACTTATTTTCGTCTCTCCCGTAACAGTAATACCTCTTGGAGGAGAGACCAATCATAGCATCCCCACTCCACTCCAGCTTGAAGAGGCCCGGCGTACGCTTATCGTACTGGTAATGGTCACGTCGAGGTAGCCACTGGTCCCGTTCCGCTTCATACTGAGTACGTAACTCCGGTTTCACCAGGGACTCCCAATCCGCATTAGAGACGGCCATGTAGGCCGAGTCGGTATCCATCTCCATGAGTTGCCAGTCTGATGGATTAAAATACACACCCATGAAATCATACAGAAACTGCAGCATCCTGAGCTTGGCCACCTGGTATACCATACATCCAATCTGCAGGGGTAGGTTGTAACGGATAGTCTTCTTGGCTACAGTGACTTCATAGGTGTCGTCATCGATGACCTCCACGGACCGAAACAGAGGAGAATTCACGTTTTTGCGGGCTTGGGCAGTAGTACAAATGTTCACGTTCACGTGCTTATCCTGGTTCGTGACCGTTTTTCCATAATAACCATTGCCCGTCAACTTCCAACATTCACCGATGATGGCCTCACTCGGGTATTGGTCACCTTGACGACGGGCCAACGTCACGATGTCGGCATTCTCCGCAAAACAAGCGTCGGGTACGTACTGTATCACTTGGTATATTTGGGTAATTTCCAAACCGTGGTTCATGTACCACTGCAGTAAGGGAGTGCCCAGCAAGATTTTGTCAGCCCACATACTACCAATCAACATCCGTCGAGGTTGAGGCAAACACTCGTGTTGCTCCGCATAGGCTCTCATGGTGTCCCCAATATCATCCCGACCCACCAGCGTGTTCTTAAAGATGGAAGGGCACTGGGCGAAGAGAGGCTTGAGAGTGTCGGGAACATGCAAATCACATTCGACAAAGCCGTAGAGGTCCCCCGAACGAATGGCGTCGAACATCTGTGGCAGACTCAGGAGTCGCCGACGACTCAAGGGGTACTCGCGCTCTTTTAGGAAACGTCGTAAATGGGACAGGGCCTGGCACATCGTGTGAAATTCACACTCCCACATTTCAATCAGATGGTATCCTCTCTCTTTCACATAATCACCGTTCTCCACCACTTCTTCCCGTAATTCTTCCGGTGTTTTTCCACGTCGTTCGTTGAAGCGTCCAGCGCTGAAATGGCATTCGTGGCCGTGCCAATAGCAGCCGTAAAATTGAAATACGGTCGGTGTCCTACCCACCAGGGCAAACCCATCAACGGGGAGTCGACGATCTCCTATCCGCTTCTCTGTGGCGTTGGTCTGGTGTCGTATATAAATTGCCCGTCGATAGGCTTCCCAATCCAACCACTGATCAGCCAGATGCTTGTAGGGTGTACGTTGCGGTGTAAAATGCCCACCTTCCGCCAACAACGTGTATAATGGCCACTGGGTATAGGTTGGGCCAGCGACCACAGGTACAAGGCATTCGCATCGAAACCGATGATCTTAGCACAGGGTTTTCCACTGGGGAGAGTAGTGACGTCCTTCGCGTGATAACGGTGAAAAATAAGACTCGGTCCACCGACAATGTTGTGCTTTAGACAATCATGCATGTCTGCATCTTTTTGCTGTATCAGCGAGAAGTACGTAGCACACTCTTGAAAAAGATGGCGAAGCGCCAGACCCGGTAAACTCAAGCACTCCTTGAAGATGTCGACGTGCATTTGGCGACGAAAGAGTTGAACCATTTTCTCGGCCGCTTCCAGGAAAGGAACCACATCTAGGTTATTATACCATATCAGGAAATCTCGCAAGGTCTGCATATGTTGATCGTTCCATACCTGCTGTAGTTCACGGTACGTGTCTTCCGGACATTCCACTTGCTTCAAATCACCAAAGAAGGCATCCCGGGGTGGCAACTGTGTTTCCTGCAAACGGTCGAGCGTTGATATATACGTGTAAGGGAACCTCCCTTTGGTTTGTGCACAGTTATACGCCTTGACCCACTGATCATAGCTACAATTAGGAGCTAAGTAGTTCCGTACATCCAGGAAATGCAGTGATGTGGTAGTGAGGGCCATATGATTATTGATCTTCTTGATGATGGACTTCATGGTATTGGCCTGGGCCAAGTAGGGGTAAAGAAATTCCTTCACCATGTTCAAATCATAGCGTCCCGAGTTGAAACCTAGCACCGGTAACTGGCCTAGATATTATAGGAAGCGCACTTTCAATTTCTCCGCATACGGTTTCGGTAAAGGTACATCCTGCGACTGCAGGGGCTGCAACTCGGGCTCCGACTCCGACTCGGACTCTTCATCGTCACTAAACGCTACACCCGGTATAGGAATTCGATCGTCCAGTTGGTCCAGTACGTCCTGGAACTTGGACACCAATAGTTCTGTACTAGCCGCACTGACTTCCTGTAAATACTCCATCATGCGGGTGATCAACTCATGGGAATCCCCCGTGGACACGAAACACACCGGTGCAGCGTCATAGCCAGGTACGTTGCTCGAAATACTCACACTCAGAGGAATATGGCGCTGCGTCCACTGCGTTTTCGCTGAAAACATGTCCATGGGCTCCAACAGAGCCTCAAAATCGTAACACGCCCGGTAGGGAAAATAACGATCTGCCTCCGGTATGATCACACCCTCATCGGCCAGTTCCTGGAAAATAGTAGGCATATTATGATACACACCACCCGGATATACTCGCTTGACACTGTTGTCACAGATTTTCTCGTGGCAATGTAAGTTGGAGGAACGGTGAAACACCCGATGGCATTGGGCACAACTGTAAGACTGAGCGTACTGGCTCATATCGTAGATCAGCGAAAAATGACTCACGCCATTGTCGTCGAACACATTGACTTTCATCGTAGCAGCATACCGTTCTGTTGAACGACGAACCAATTCAGCCACAAATGTATCCTCCTCGCATCGTAATCGGTATACAAAGACATTGATGTTGAACAGTGTTTCCACGTCATCCAAATTCTTGAACGGAACTCCACGGAAGTGCCGCTTATCCAAGTCTTGCTGCTGTAAATACTGTTCCCAATAGTCATTGGCCACTGTGTCACAAGCCTTGCAGTCACACTCGTCCACATGCACGGCCAAACCCCGAAACAGACATTTCCGGTCTTTGTAGGGCCCATTTGCCCCTCCTGTTAATGCATACAGGCCTTTTCGATGAAGCAACCACGGGGGTAGTAGTACAGGAGCACCGATAGGATGATCTCTCATTTTCGTGACGAAAAATGTGACGTTGGTCACCATTTCCACATGCCATTGGGTATTGGGGCGTTGCAACCGGGCCCATTCCAATGGATCCAACGTAGTCAGTTGGTCAATGAGTGGCTCCAGAGAAATCGCATCCGTCACCGTGAACGGCTGATCAAACACATAGGTATTATTGCTGGGATAATAATACCGCACCTGGTCCGTCTCCTTGTGCCGTAAAATGTACCCGAATGTCATATTCAACTTGAACGCTGTCACCTGATCTGTGAAAATATTCTCGGCATAGGTAGACAAATACGTGAGGTCCTGCAATCGAAAGTTATACAAGTCCGATAGACGACGGTCACGGTAAAAACAATGGCGTATGGTAGCCCAGTGACGTCGATAAATGTCCCTGACACGCTCGTCTTCAGGCAAGACTTCAACCGGAGGTGCTGCTGGATCCCAGGGAAAATCTTCTCCACGTCTCATGCTTTCGTCTCATACAAGCGGATAGGCAAGCAGGCAGGCAGACAGGCAGGCAGACAGGCTGGTCAGGTCAATCAGGCAGGTAGGCTGGTGAGGTCAATCAGGCAGGCAGTGCAATGAATACACCCCACCCCTAAAAATCGCCTGCTTTTATACGTTTTTCTACAATCCGCCATCTTAAACCCACCACCTCCATCCCACCACCAACCGCCACAGCCGCCATCTTAAACCCACCACCTCCATCCCACCACCACCCACCACAGCCGCCATCTTAAACCCACCACCTCCATCCCACCACCACCCACCACAGCCGCCATCTTAAACCCACCACCTCCATCCCACCACCACCCACCACAGCCGCC
Organism: Hanleya hanleyi; assembly: GCA_036873755.1. Classification (NCBI taxonomy): domain Eukaryota; kingdom Metazoa; phylum Mollusca; class Polyplacophora; order Lepidopleurida; family Hanleyidae; genus Hanleya; species Hanleya hanleyi. The sequence continues at coordinate 6,024 of JAVTVY010020858.1, forward strand.
ATCTTAAACCCACCACCTCCATCCCACCACCACCCACCACAGCCGCCATCTTACACCCACCACCTCCATCCCACCACCACCCACCACAAATGCGCGAAATGCTTGATGTATACTACTTTGGCTGGACCTCACCAAGAGCAAGGTCGTTGAAACAATCCGCCATATTACCAGAAGTACCTTTCCCCAAACAAAACAAGAACTGAAAAACCTCAATTCGCAAGAAGTTCTAGCAAATCCTCAGAGTAAATTCGTCATAGTAGACAAAGCTCCGAATAATATAATAGTCATATGTAAATATTACTATTACCAGGTGCTGGTTAAAGAATTGAGTCTAAACATATCATCAAATACGTCTACTTATTCCCAAACTGCATTTACTCTGGGAGATTTATTTAACAATCACAAAACGTTTCTCAGTGTAAGAGGTATTTGTCTCCCAACCAATCATAAAGACATATCAAAGGTATACTGGACTCCAAAAATGCATAAATCACCATACAAAGCTAGATTCATAGCCCTTGATGCTAAAGGTCACATACCGTGCAGACATGTATCCAAATAGAATTTCTCGACTCTCTATACTACAATCCCTCATCAGGACTTTATTGATCGTCTAAGTTCCTTAATTATATCTGTGTTCCAGAAAACTGATCGTAGATATATTAATGTCGGAAGCTATAAAGCATTCTTCAGCTCGTCAGTGATATCATTCATGGGATGTTTGTTTACAGAGTTATAGAGCTTGAATTTCTCATCAAAAATAGATATGTGAAATTTGGCAACACAATATACCAACCGCATATAGGTATTCCAATGGGTACTGATTGTGCACCCCTGTTGGCTGATCTGTATATGTTCTGTTATGAATATGACTATATGCAGACGCTTTCAGTAACATATCCATTCAAAGCCCGTCCCTTCTCATTCACCAAACGCTATATAAACGATCTTCTCGCTGTGGATAATCGCAATATAAATGACGCAGTGAAGGATCTATATCCACCTTCATTGGATTTGAAAGAAACTACAGATAGCCCTATAGACACATCATATTTAGATCTATATCTGTATAGAAATGAAGCGGGCATTCTCTCTCGTCGACTTTATGAAAAAAGAGATAATTACAATTTCGACATCGTAGACTATCCCTTTCTGGACAGTAATATTCCAGTGGGAACTGCACATGGCGTATACATATCTCGCCTAGTAGCATTTGCTAGATCCTGTGTTAAATGTGACGATTTTAATCAACGTCACAAAACATTGTTGCAGAAACTTATAAAACAGGGCTACACCACAAAGCGCCTCCATTCAAAGATTCTCAAATTTGGCGATAATACGAGCGTAGCGTGCAAGATCTATGGCGTTACGTTTCGTAACTTGTGTCTAATTCCGCTTAACCCAAGGCTAGGGGCCGTATGAACACATGTACTTCAAGATCCTCATGGTAATCATATGAACTGTCACAATCAAAGCGTGACTGAGATACATGATTCTTTAGATGACGAATTTACAACGAATATTATGGATTAAGAATACTGATCAGCGATACAGATTTGATATTTTTGGAACATCATAATGTCTTGCCGGCATCATTGAAAACTGTTGACCGCTTCTCTCTTGCAGGAAACAAGCTAATGTTTATGTATACTTTGATTGTCTTTTTGGATTTGGTGCTAGTACTGTTATATGGAATATGGAATAGGTCTTTTGATTATGGACACGGATATTCTCTAATGGACGACGGCTGAATATGAATGACGGACTAGACGCTTGTAATTGGACGACGCATCAACAGTTTTGTACAGACTGTTTATAAAATAGACGCGTGATCAAGGAGGTCTCTAATGACGGAGCCACAAAGAATTTCCGCGTCCATAACCCAATGTAAATATCGGATTTCTTACCGAAATATTTAATTGGAGCGATATGCAAGAGGTGTAAAAAATTGACGACGTCTGGCGAATAAAAATCCACCATACGACTCCCGAGGAAAGCATCCTTCGACACCTCACATTCAGACCCGCGAATACGGTGGATTGTACCTGTACAGTTTCCAATAGGTTTCCGGCGGGTTTCCAGAATTGGATGCACTGGAGTTTCGATAGCAAGTTATTGATAAGAGTAAATACAAGTTAGTTTGTCGATGGCCTGTCCTTTTGTGAGAGGGGAAGTCGCGCAACGCCTTGAGCGTTAATCCTGTTTAACCAGGCGATTGGTGTCATAGGCCACGTGACTTAATAAGCAAAAGTCCCTTTTTTCTGTACGATAAGGTAGCCCCACCAACATCCAAATAGCCTTGCAAAACGTGAAAATATAGTACCTTCTTACTGAAGAGAATCAGCGAAAAATCACCCAGAGGGATGGGATAAAGCTGAATTAGACACCGTAGTAAACTGTTTTCATACACCAGCCTTGTCGAGAGAGTTTGAGAAACAATGTTTTTGTGACATGAATCCAAATTTTGCTAACTAGATATAGCAAATGATTCACGACTACAGCGCGAGCGATCCTTGTAGAATAGTACAACCCCGAACGGAGTAGTGTACTTGTACAATGGTATTAGTATGTTGATATTGTGATCGTAGAGGCGATGTGTGAATAGTCTCCTCAATCACATTTTTAATATGGTCCATCAGATCCAGTGAACGAGATACATATCCTTTACAGAATCGTTAATTATCGATTATTCAAAGAAACTTACGGAGATCGTTAAGTTAATATTTGTTGAACCAGACGGAAGAAATCAAGACGTGCTGAAGATAATCCCAACTAAGATATCTGATCCGGCTAGACTGACGAGCTAATAGTTACGTGGGTGTCGTAAGCCAGGATGTCGCACGATAGTAGAAATGACTAGACTGTTCCCGATCAAGTTGCCGACGGTGATTGTTATTAAAACCCAAAATATTACACAAGATATCCAATTGATTAATTTAAACACATCCCTTCATACAATTCTTTTCCCCGCTTGATTTCCGACACAGACATGTTACAGAAATTTACCGAAAGCATGGTGTTCTCTTCTGTAGTTTAAATTCGTAATATTGGTTGGACAGCAATTTCATCTGAGCGCGGTTAGGATTTCTCTTCAGCATGCGTAATACCTTTCACTGTCTCATATATCTTCACGTTGGGGGCGTTCAGTACGAGTAATTACTTATCGGTAAACTAGCATTCATCAGTAAATAACAGTAAGAAAACATTTATGTACATTTTATGCAAAAAAGTAATGATGCCTTGAGATGTACAAAGAATATAATGGAAGATATATTAGGCCGATCCGTCCGATAGAGTTTCACAGATATGCTACGATGTTAAAGAATTATGGTGCGTGCCCTAATCGCGCTGATTGAGTCAACATTGGACGGAAAAGCTCCACAGAGCATTGACGTCAATCAGTTAATCGAAATGTATTTATTGTCAATCTTTTCAGGTCACAATATGACCGTTTTGATGTCGTCACAGTGACGTTATATTCAAAAAAGGCATTTTTTGATAGATTTTTCGGTCAGATTTTTCGAATTTTTCATTTATGCAATTTCTCCGTATAAATCCCTGATATATTAGTAAATATTAATGTGATGTGAAACAAAATAGTTTTTGCCAACTTTTCATTACGAAAAGCATCATTTTTCTGGTACCCCACGTGGTCGCCATTTTGAATTTCTTAATGATCTTCTACTCGGAAGGTTATGTAAATAGGCTGAAAATGACCCCAGTATGATAAACTATAAATCACGGAGTGTCATCTCTCAATTTATCGTCGTTTCGGAGATAGCGCAGAAAGTTGAGGGACAGGAACACGGAATTAACATAACGCCCAGTGGCGAATTCCAGGGAGAGTGGACTTAAAAGGAATTTGCTTGGTCTACATCGGGCCTTAGAGGCTAGTCTTTTTGTGTTAAATGTCGTCATTTTCATCTGACGACGATACAGCTCACCAACCCCAGTATACGAGTTGTCACAGCGACACAGCTCACCAATTACCAATATACGAGTTGTCAGAGCATTTGCATCACAGCTCTCTAGATTTGTATCTAATACCGATTATGCCGGTGCTAGGGGCCGTGTGGTCATGTCATCCAAGTTGTCACATGAACAGGTACAATAAAAACGTATCTGAGATACAACTCATATCACGAATCGGTAGATTCTTGGTATGTGCTTTAGAATAGGTTAACCAGAAGACTATACTGTGAAGCCATGTGACTCTGTCAGTATGTCGGCACCTCTTCCCACTTCCCTTATAGTGCAGATTCGGCGTGCCAAAGTGTAGGGAATATTTTCTCTGGTGCGTCTTGGATGGTTGGAGTGGAAGTGGAGATATATTTGTGTGTCCGTTGGTTTTCTGTAGATGTCTGTTGTTATAGTTTCCTAAGATTTCAAAATAAAAATGTCTAAGAATGGAATGCTCTCGTCACTGATTCCCCATAGTAAAAGAAATCTGAGGATGATGGGGATTTAGAATGTCATGCAATGACTCGAGTGAACCATTTTCAGGGGGCCAGAAAATGAAACAATCATCAAGAAATCTGCGCCAATTTTCTTTAAATTGCTGGCCGAAGTTATCTCCATAAGAGGTGTTTGTTATATAGGGTTAGTTCCAGGTAACCCATAACCAGAGTTGCGTAAACAGGTGCCACTTTGGTTCCCATATCAGTACCAAGGACTTGCATGAAGAAATGGGGAAATATTGTAAAAATACATCTTAATTCAGGAGGTAAATATTTCTAAAAACTCTGGGGTTGAATGTATGTGGATATTGAAAATCTCAAAATGTCTTACGAAAGAACTTGATGCTAAAAGTCACATACCGCACAGACATGTATCCACATGGGATTTCTCGACTCTCTATACTACTGTCCCTCATCAGGACCTTATTGACCGTCTAAGTTCATTAATAGTATCTGTGTTCAAGAAAAATGATCGTAGATATATTAATGTCGGAAGCCATGAAGCATTCTTTAGCTCTACTACATATAGGAGATATCATTCATGGGCTGTTTCTTTGTATTAGAGTTGCTTGAATTTCTGATTAAAAATATCTATGTTAAATTTGGGAACACAATATATCAGCAGCATATAGGTATTCCAATGGGTACTAATTGTGCACCCCTGTTGTCTGACCTGTATCTCTTATGAATATGACTATATGCAGGCGCTTACAAAAACCGATCCATTCAAAGCCCTTTTTTCTCATTCACCAAACGCTATATAGACGATCCATAGTGTTCCATGTTCCTTCCAAATGTCAGAGCATTTCCATCATAGCTCTCAAGATTTGTATCTAATACCGCTTATGCCGGTGCTAGGGGCCGTGTGGTCATACCATCCAAGTTTCCACATGAACAGGTACAATAAAAGCGTACCTGAGATACAATACATATCACGAATCGTTAGACTCTTGGTATGTGCTTTAGATTAGGTTAACCAGAAGACGATACTGTGTAGTCATGTAGCTCTGCCAATATGTCGGCACCTCTTCCCACTTCCCGTATATGTGTTGTAATAAACACTCAAGACCATAGAGGTATGCGACCAGAAATCCGAGAAACAGATTTCTGAAGATACGTAACCTAGATTTTGGCGTTTATTGATTTTTGATTGTCACCTGACCAAACTAGCACTGTTGCGCGTAAGAGTTATCGATTATCGGTATGAGAAGCCAGAATATATATTGATGGGGCTTTCAGGTCCCTAGATATTGATTGATGGAGTTCAGACCTACAAAGACCACTTCCGCCAGCCTGTCACTTCATATAAACCATTCCATCCAATTTGTATCTACGACGATCCGGAACATACCACCCACCCCCCCACCCGCAACTTTCTTCCATCACACAGCTCCTTCACTCCAGTGAGCAGGGTGGCATTAATCAACAAGCCTATACTGCCGTCTTTGTTGCACCGCCCTATTGTCTCCTATTTGGATGTCTCATTAAAGGTGAATGCCATCTCTTCCAAATATAATCCCCACCCCGCCCATAATGGGGGTGGGGTGATACACTGGTATATATTCTCCAGCCTGGTGTATATTAAGGAAACTTCTTACATTGACTGAAGACACTGAATGCACAAAGCAAAGAAGAAACACAAAAAGTTAAGGTTTGGGGATTTTTTATTTTATTAAATTGAATAATATTTCCCTCTTCTCATAATAAAATACCTACAACTATGCAAAGTTAGGCAGAAATCAATAAAACTTCTTCAGTGTAATCATTGATTGAAGTATATATATGTGTACAAATATCATGATTGGGTGTTACACACCACTAAATGATTCTTGTGCCGAGGGTTATCCCGGAGAATAGAAGACCGGCTACAGCGATTGGACCATATTTATTCCGGAAGTGAATTGTTTTGTGTAATACTTTTTGTTTATCTCTCTGCAATAGTTGGTCTTCATAACTAAGAAGTTTCTTGGTCACCATGAAAATGAAAAATAAATTTTAGGGAAATTTTCATTAAACACCCCCTGCCGTCGCCTTGGGGATGTTTATTCTATAGCATATCTTCTTCCAGCTATGGCTCGGAAAAATGGTACATAAGGTCACCTCAATTTTCGATATGTTTGGAGCCAGAAGCCAGGCTTTCTGACGATATATGCTATTAGTCGTCGGAAAATATTGGGAATAGTGTTTTTTGGACATGTTTCAGGTCAATTTACTACATAAATAGTAAGTAGATCATTTGGCGGTGTTTTTCTGGTTTAGACGTACCATAGTCAATAACGTACTGTTCCAATGCGGACAGGACTATCTTTTGGTCGGCCTTCAGATTTACTCTTCTCGGCTCTCTATATTTAGGTACTTTCATCAGGAGTAATTTCAGGTCCTTATCACTCACCACATCAAGGTCACAGTCATATGTTTGCATGGTGTATAGATAAAGTTCGACGATTCACAATCACAATTATAGCCTCCTGACGTGAATAAGTTCCAGCCAAAGCCTTTGACAGCATTGGAGTAATTGAATATTTTGGTGGCTATAGATTAAGTATAATTAAATGAAATGCAAGGGGGTTCTGCGAACTTAAAATAGTTTAGTACAGCGTTGCGTACCGGTCATTCAGGATTCGAGATAAATTAATAATGTCTAGTCCTTTATCTAAGTAGCTGAGTTTCAAGAAAAGCCGATCTTGAGATGTTTCGATTATGTTCACTGGACGATACAACCGAAAATACGCTATATCTTGACATACTTTAGTGATTTTTGGTGGTATTATATTTTCTAAAGACGCAGATTTTGTTGGTTATCTCTGGCTATTTGGTCTAAAGCTCTCAGAGATAACGCATACAGAATTGTACGTAAGTTGTGTATACTATTGGGTGTGTAGGTTAAAGCTACTAAGTAATTTAAAGTGATATGATCGTGAATCATCGAACTATTAAACTTTCGCCAACGGCATCCTATTCCAGATGTACAAGACGATATTAGTCACTTGGTCTATCCTATTCCAGATATACAATACGAAATTAGTCGTTCTATAATCATTTCAGTATCCTATTTTAGATATAGAAGATAAGATTAGTCGTTCTAGAGTACAATGTTTTATCCTATCATCTCGGTATCGTATTCCAGATATACAAGACGACATTAGTCGTGCTGGAGTACAAGATTGTGACCAATCATTCCAGTATCCGATTCCAGATATACAAGACACGAAATTAATGGTTCTAGAGTACAATGTTTTGTCCTATCATATCAGTATCCGATTCCAGATATACAGAACAAAATTAGTCGTTCTAGAGTACAATGTTTTGTCCTAGATTCCAGATATACAAAACAAAATTAGTCGTTCTAGAGTACAATGTTTTGTCCTATCATATCAGTATCCTATTCCAGATATACAAGACGAAATTAGTCGTTCTAGAATACAATGTTGTAATCAAGCATTCTAGTATCCGATTTCAGATATACAAGGCGAGATTAGTCGTTCTAGAGTACACTGTTTTATCCTATCATATCAGTATCCTATTCAATATATACAAGACGAAATTAGTTCTCTTATTGAGTACATGTTTGTGGCCAATCATTTCAGCATCTTATCCCAGATATACAAGAAGGAGTTATCCGAGTGCAAGACTCTGACCAATCATTTCTGTATTCTACTGCAGATATCCGGGGTTCTACCAAACTGCTTGATGTAATACAACATGAACGTAACTCCAAAAGGAGCACACAAAGTCAAAAACAAAACTATGTTGAAACAGTTAATCACAAAATGACTTTGTTCACTCTTTTCATAGTTAAATTCTTGTAGTAAAGCAGATATAAAAGACTAAAATAGTCATAAACACACATTTACTCGCAAGGCAGGCGATACTATGTTAAAAATCCTCAGTTTTGATCGTTTATCATCAGTCAAAAGATTTGTTATTCAAAGTAGAAATAACGCCATATCAATTTCTGAAGTCTAAGAATTTCTGACCGTGATACAATGACACTGCTATCATATTCGTTGCATCACTAGATATGTTGCAAACACGCTTTATATGTAAATATCATTACAAACATCATTGCGTCAGTTTGCAGAGTAGAGAGGTCTATATCGATTATTCGTAGAACGGATAGTGGCTTCCCTCAGTTGCTATCTCTGTGAAATAAATTATTTAACAAACATTGATCCATTGTGTAACCCTGGTATGGTACAGATGCAATCTTGTATTTCTTTCCCATATTAAGCCGAATGATAATAATAAATCTGTTGTGTCAATCTTACAAGGCATATAGTGAGTACAAATGCGTTCAATATTTCGCATCTGCGACCTTCGTCGACAAATTAAAATTCATCACGACAGTCGACATAGGACACGCTATCACTGGAAAGTGTTAATCGCTTCTTTCTTGCAAGAAAAATACTATTGTTTTTTTTTTTGAAGCATGTTTGGAATGTTTAGAATTGATGCTGACAGTCACCGTGAAAGATATTGCAAATGTCTAAATGAGAAGTAGCCCTCAGACGATGTGTAGGTGAGGCGTACTCGAGGACAACCCAATTGAGAAAATGCATCCAGTACCACCAGAAAAAAGGGCCAGGCATATTGGTATTCTCATAGCCAGTGGACACACTTCTGGTGATATTTCAGCATTACATCTGATAGTTCATTGATTTCCAATACATAAAAGTTTAACATGGGAGAAGTTTGATAATTAACAATTATCATATCCAGTGGGAGGAAGCCTAGCTAGCTATTGTCTAATTTCCCTAGACTTGGCGTCATGGAAACACATGCTGTGCTAATTCTCATCCGCTCAGAAATGGTTATGCATATATCGTCTGCTCTTTCTATTATGAAACATTTTCAAGAAAAGAAGGCGGTAGTGCTTCCTTTACCGGAGAATTACGTATAATTGTCAAAGTCATTTGGGAGATTTGATAAAAACAATCGATTCCTTGAAATCGTTGCATTCCAATATTGGTGTCAAACTTTGAACCCATCCCACGATTGTCAATTTCACCAGACCTCCATTTTGTTGTCTGGTTTTCATTGAATGAATTCATTGTAGTATTGAAGGGATGTTAGTCAGTTTGTAATCACGGAAAATTTCCTTACTTTTAAACACTTCATGCCGTATTTCATGCAAAGTGTAGTAGAACAGAAATAGAGAATCGTTTAACCCTAACAGGCCGGGGGTGGGGGTTGGCAAATGGCCCCTCCACTAAATTTTCTGCGTTATCTCCGGAAAGACAAGACATTTGAAACCGGACACTCCGTGACTTTGTAGTGTATCACACTAAGGGTCATATTGAACCTATTTGCATAAGCCCTCGAGAAGAGAATCATGGGTAAATTCAAGATGGCGGCCACGTGGGGTACCAAAAATGTGATTTTTTTTTTCATTTTCCTTCAAAATTTCTGCTTTCAACGGATGAAAAATTCATTTGAGTAGGATTTAGGATTTACCTGGCATTGCTCCGATGGTGTTGAGTCTGGTATTAATATTTACCTAGTGGTTCTCTAATACCGAAACTTTTCTCGTGAGACAGGTTGTACAGTGTATAGGTAATTCCGGATAAGATATCTGATCCGGCCAGACTGAAAAGGTAATAGTTACGTGGGTGTTGTAAGCCAGGATGTCGTATGATGGTAGATACGACTAAACTGTTCCCGATCAAGTTGACGAGGGTAATAGCTATAAAAAAAACCCCAAAATAGAACACAAGAAATACAACAGATTCCTTCACACACATCACTTGGAAAAATTCTTTTCCCCACCTGACTTCCGAAATTCCCAGGAAGCATGGTGTTACCTTTGTAAGATGTCAATCCGTAATATTGGTTGGGTACAAATCGCAAACACCGTTGGTAGTTCTCCTCGATGCTTGGACTTGTACAATACATTAAAGATCATCAGTAAAATTACATGCATCGAATCTTTACTTGAATCTCTCGGTAGCCTATATATATATCCATACAGCATCAGTTGCAGGATTCTTTGTTTCTGGGTAGATGGCGTGGAAAGATGCGTGGCCTTGAACTTTGGCCTTGAAATCTGTCATTATATTCTTGTATCTGCGCATAGTCCATACAACATATCTATCAACATTCTGATATATGCATGTAATGAAATATAACAAAAACAACTAATCTGAACACCATGATTCATACAATGGATAATTAGCCATACATGCACATGTAAATAAGAAAGAATACTTAAAATACAAATTTGATTGATTGTTACGTTGATAACTTGAGATTATTAAGAGACGGAGTACCATGAAATCGCCCCCAGCAATGAATTTGTTAGCTCACGACTCTTGTTTTTGTAGGAACGACTGCAGCATATTCTGCATGGTCAACATGACCCATTCCATTATTTTCTTTAAAACATCTGCATTGAAATATTATGTCATATTACATAGAAATAATAGTATATTATTCTAGTATCATGAACGAATCGGCTATTCACATGATCCACCAATTGCAGAAGCGGTATTTTTAAGGACAGACATGATCTTTGAGAAATTCAATAAAAATTGCGACGTCTAAATTTCAAAAAACGCCCCTTATCATTATAATGACACATTGATACCATGATACATGAATTGGCAAAAACGTACTTCTTGTTTATGGGGGGAAAATCCAATATCTTTGCGAAGCAAAATAGACAGATGGAAAATTCAGAAGCATCCAGTAAAAGATTTTGAGGCATTTCGTGTTACCAGCCAGTTACAAGTGGTTTCTCGGTAATTCGAGGCTGCTGAATACGATTCTGCTTGTTACCAGGATATATTTACAATGCTTAAGGATGTCCGCTGGTGATTTTTGGTTTTGGAAGCCATTTTGCTTGTTTTTCCTTTAGGTTATCTCCCTTTCCTAGGTTAAGAGAGAAAGAGAGAGGGATTTCCTTTAAAATTACAAGCGTCTGGTCCGTCATTCATAATTCAGCAGTCCTCCATTAAAGAATATCCGCCTCCATAATCCAAAGACCTATTCCGTATTCCATATAACAGTATTAGCACCAAATTCAAAAAGACAACTATAGTATACATGAACATAGGCTTGTTTCCTGCAAGAGGGAAGCGGTCAACAGTTGTCAATGATGCCGGCAACACATCAGGATTTTCCAAAAATATCGCCGATCAGTATTCTGAATCCATAATATTCGTTGTAAAGTCGTCATCTGAAGAATGGTGTATCTCAGTCACGCTTTGATTGCGCCTGTTCATATGAGTACCATGAGATATAGGTCTAAATAAGATGTGTCTGTAGGGCTGTCGGTAGTTTCCTTCAAACAGCGATCCACAGCGAGAAGATCGTCTATATAGCGTTTGATGAATGAGAAGGAACGGACTTTGAATGCAAGGGCGTAGGCAAGGGGGGGCTTGGGGGGGCAATTTTGACGGCCGGCAAAAAAAAAAGAACAAAACAAACAAACAAACGAAAAAAGGAAAGAAAGAAAAAGAAACCTAACATAGCATATAAGATCACGTATCTTATTCAATTATTACAGGAGAAGTAAACTTATCGCCAGTGCATACCATTAGGCCTAAAATAAGATTGCAATTGATCAGTGATCAAAGCCATAGATTGACGATTTCGGGCTTCAATCGAGAATGGAATAGTGTGCTCCAAATCCAATCAAATGCCGCCTATTTGGACAAAAAACATCAAAACCTCCGATGAGGAGAATTTTTCGTAACTTTTTCACTACAAACTTATTTTGTTTTTCAATTGAGATCCCAGTACTTCTTTATTCACAAACAAGAGATATACAAACTCTCAACTACTTTTCATAAAGAAACCCTAGAAATAAACCTACTGTCTTTCCCAGATAATAAATCCCAGACGTTTATGGTGATATTTCGGAGAAAATTTATCGTACAACATTGAAACTTCACACAGTATATAAACTAAAAAGCCCGAATTGTATTTCTGTCTTTTCATTAAAATTTGTTGAGAACTGACCAAAGTCACCGATACCTACCATGTTATTTTGGGGCCACGATAACTTTGATCTGCCATTGTTAAAACATGCGAGCTTGACGTAAAAAGTCAAAAATATCTCACAAATTTCCCATCTAATTTTTGTTTTCGTGATTTATTGAGAACTACTGGAGGGGAATAAATTTAGTATTTTTTTTATCTACTGTGTGAAGTTTCAATGTTGTCGGATAAATTGTCCCAGAAATTTTTAACACTTATTTATATAGTGCTAAATCAGGCGCCTATCGAAATAGGCGCCCCTCGGCCCATATTTTACAGAGTTATGCCCCTTTACAGATATATTAATTTCCATTTCTGTCCTATATGCTTGAATGTATCCAATTATATCTGCAGAACTTTGTTCGATATAACTTTTATATTTTGAAAAGTTATTTATATTTTTGTATTCTGGAAGCCAACAAAAAATTACTCGCCTCGGCCCTCATTTGACAGAGTTATGCCCCTTTTCGGGTGCAGTTATCTCTGATTTTGTGATATATGCTTAAATTAAACCAGTTGTATATCATTAACTGTGTTTGGTACAGCTACCAAATTATGAGGAAACTTTTTTATCCAGTTGTAGTCTAGATACCTACAAAAAAATAGTGGTCTCGGTCGTATTTTATGGAGTTATGCCCCATATATGTATATTGTCATATATGCTTGAATGTAACTAACTGTATCTGCAGGACTGTAATATTTAGCATGCTTAGTTCTATACTCTATACACTAATCTGTTGATACATCCATACGCTGCAAATTGTAAATTACCTTTAGCTTGATTATTCCACATAGTACTATCTCTTCCCCAGTGCACAACACTCATGGGTCTCAATCACTTGGGGAAAGCCGAGGGGTTTTGATTAGATCAATCTCATGTCTTAAACACAGATAATATTAATGCACTTAAACGGTCAATCAGGTTCTAATGAGGAATTGTAGTATAGAGAGTCGAGAAATCCCATCTGGATACATATCTGTACGGTATGTGACCTTTAGCATCAAGGTCTTCCGTAAGACATTTTGAGTGTCTCAATATCCACATAGATTCAACGCCAGAGTTTTTAGAAATTGTGGCGCAATACCTTTCCCAAGATGCTTTTACCTCCTGAAGCGCCCTCGTCAACAGGGTTCAAAGAAGCTTGGTGGTGCAGCTTCTAGAACCAACCCTTTAAAAGCCTTCTAGACGAGAATTTTGCACAGCAACATCCATCCATTTTGATAAATTTTGATAGACATTGTTATTATCTCCAAAAAGTTAGAATATAAGAAAACGTTAAATACTATTTATATGATTTTTTCTTGAATATGTTTCAAAACCAAGGATATTTCCTATGTTTACTGGGTTGTCAAATGGAGCATGGGTTAGTCCACTTAACGTTGCCTAGAGCTAAAAAATACAGACGGTTTTGCTCATATTACGCAATTATGAATGCAACAACACACATTATTCAAAAAGTTAATTACTTTGATTTACCAGCAGCGGACATCCTTAAGTGCCAAAAATCGTTAAGTATCCTTAATGGCCAATTAACCTGGGAATTTGGGGTGGCTCTCTGCCGGTGTAGGAGGGCCGCATTCCACTTAATCGGTCTTCGTTATCATTGGCTGACTAAGACAAAATTTCCCAAAATATTTGTTTAACTACTACTCTAACTGAATGTGCAATCCAACTCTGATTAGCTGTCATGATGACGGCACAGTTACGTCATACGTATACAAGCTTTTCCAGGTGGGTTCTTTCCAATTACCTTTCCTTGAAAACTTTTGTTCTCTATAGACGATGTGCGATTTGCAAAAATCGCCTTATTTTAGGAGTAAAATGCACCCCCGTACACACGACCACATCCTATGTCATTTGAAAGCTTATTTTATGTACTTTTTGTTAGACCGGATGTGGTCTTGAAATATATTGCCGTAAGGTAAAAACTCCATTCAAACGAACCAGTATCGAGTCTTATCGTCACGAACGAAGAAAGGGGGTAGGTTTGCTTCAGCGTTAATAACTTTATTCATTTTACGCCAATGCGCGGTAGTGAGTAGTAATTTTCTCTCTGATAAACGGGGAACCGATTGATAACAATTATGTTAAGCTATCTTGAATCATGACGTCACTCGAGGGTCATCTCCAAATTCTCAATGAAATATTTTCTAAATACATAATTATGGTTTCTTTACTAAGTTATTCAATGTAATGAAATTCACATAATTGTGTTAAGTTATTGCTACCGGTACTGTGTATCATTGCATCTAAAGTTTTTAAAAACAATTGATTCCTCGTCACTCTTCAAGTCAAAGGTTAAATCCTATCTTCTTGAAAAATGTAGTCAATTTTGATGATCCTTCGTATTAAGCTGTGTACACATCGCATCGTTTTTTGGCTCAACTCACCTATTACATTCGCTCAACCTAATTAGTTAAATATCTAGGGATAGAACAAGCCCATCTGGGCTTTATTTCCGCCATCCACATTTCTACAACTGTCAATGTCATGCTATCATATAAATAATATATATAAGTTTTTTCTATCCCTTATATGATTGACACTGAATATGTATTTCTCCATGGTTATTTGGTGAATAAAATCTAATCTAATCTAATCTAAAAGTACATGCTACATAAGGTTTCTCATTACCATAGAGAATAGAATATGTGAACAGGA
Source organism: Hanleya hanleyi (assembly GCA_036873755.1). Taxonomy (NCBI): domain Eukaryota; kingdom Metazoa; phylum Mollusca; class Polyplacophora; order Lepidopleurida; family Hanleyidae; genus Hanleya; species Hanleya hanleyi. Next base: position 21,120 of record JAVTVY010020858.1, read on the forward strand.
CGTATCTGCCAAAATTATACATTTTCAATCGTCTATCAAGCGTTTACCTAAAATTGCCAAACATCTGACTTCAGTAATACTTGATAAAAATGTTTCGTGACTTAATGTGTATATCTCAATGATTTCTTTTGTCTCTTGTTAATTTTAAAGCAATATCAAAAGTTATCTTAATTATCGTTGTGGGTGGGGGGTCATCTCATAATTACTATTGCAATTTACATGTTTTCCCACAGTATGTTCTTGGTAATCTACCACATTTAATATGATTTGTGGATACAGTGTTCTTTAAATTACTCTTTACAGGTCACTGATTTTCCATCTCTTGAAAATTTCTTGAAACTATGGATGGGGTCATCTAAAATTAATACTAAAATTGTGACATCAACAGTATGTTCTCGGAAACCTACTTGTAGGGTTCAATATCACACAAGAAAATGTCCGTGAACATACCCACTCTCCAGGTATGTACTGATCCAGCCTGAATATAGGACATCATTATATGTACTCATGTTTCTCAAAGCATTATCATTATTACGGTTTCGTAATGGTGTCAGGGCAGAATTATCGCTTCTGGTGATGTTTCCGCTGTAGCGCTCTTTAATAGCGCTGTATCTTCTAATGTCGTCCGTAGTTTCCAAGATCCATAAGGTCCAACTTTTGTACAGAATTATTACTATTTTTCATCAATGGTGTCAGGACAGAATTCTCGCTATATATATCAATGTCAATTCGAGATTTATCTTTCATATGTATGCTGTTTCTTTCAATGTCTTTAATGAACTTGTAAAAGAGGGCTATATCATCAACCGCCTCCACTCGAATTTTCTCAAATTTTACGATACATATCGCATGCTGATAGCAAAATACGAGCGTAGCGAGCAAGATCTATGGAGGTACGTTTCGTAACTTGTGTCTAATGCCGCTTAACCCAGGTCTAGGGGCCGTATGAACCCATGTACTTCAAGATCCTCATGGTACTCATGTGAACAGTCACAATCAAAGCGTGACTGAGATACATTTTTTTTAGATGACGACTCTATAACGAATATTATGGATTAAGAATACTGATCAGCGATACGGATTTGATATTTTTGGAACATCATGATGTCTTGCCGGCATCATTGAAAACTGTTGACCGCTTCTCTCTTGCAGGAAACAAGCCTATGTTTATGTATACTATGATTGTCTTTTTGAATTTGGTGCTAATACTGTTATATGGAAAAGGGAATAGGTCTTTGGACTATGGACGCGGATATTCTCTAATGGACGACGGCTGGATTATGAATGACGGGCTAGACGCTTGTAATTAGCTCCAGTTAACGACGGACTTCCAGTAGGGAAGAGAGACAACAATAATGACGGCTTGGCTCCACTATATAAGAAACGGAGCTGTTTAAGAATACACATGAACTGTGTAAATCCGATACAATCGAATTGAGACTGGTATTTTTCAATACCTACAAAAGACCTGAAAGCACCCTCTGGTAAACTGTCTGGCTCACAGCTGAATTACGTTGATAACGTCAAATATCTTGATCATCTTATCTCCAGAGATCTCACTGACAGTTATGATATGTTTGTGCAAACTAGAAAATTATGCATTCGTGCCAACATTTTGGCTCGAAAGTTCTATATGTGTTCTCAAGATGCGAAGAAGATACTTTTCTCGTCGTACTGTACCAGTATCTATTGCAGCTATCTGCGGTCTTCGTACTTGTCCTGTAACTGGAAAAAACTGCGTGTCACATACAAAACGTATTTCACCGATTAATGCACTCCCAGGGCAATTGTAGAGCTATTTACATTTTTGAGATTAACTCTGTACCCCGCGTCAAACGCACTAAAAACTTCTTGAAATTGAAATTCTTCGTTATTAAATGCCCAAAATTTGAAAGAAATCATCGAAAATGTTAATTACAAAGGACCGCATATGATTCCCATTCCCAATGTACCCTCGGTGCTAAGCTCCTCAGATTATGTGAATTAGTTCAAACTGATGAGCCTGAAATAACGATCTGTCATATGGAAAAGAGTGATTTTGATCAATGTGTAATTTGTGATAAAAAATCCCCCAAACTGACGGGAATATCGAAAACGCAAATCTGAGATTTATCCTTATGACCGCCCTTTATAATTTATCCCTTACACTTCATGCTTATGGTTATGTAAAGGGACTTGACATTAGAATGGATCGATAAGCTATGTTGTTGGAAAGTTTAATTTTGACGAATATGCTACTGGATGATGGATGGCTACTCAATGTCACATCTGAGGCTGGGATCATTAGCTATAATGTAAACTTGCTCGAGTTTTGCAAATGTTTCAGAAAGCGCACTGTAAACCGCATTTCGAATTCACCTATTCCACTTTGGAACAGTTCACGGAAGATTTGCGGCCATGCTTTCATGCAGTATCGCTCTTATTATCTGCTACTTGTGAAAGGGAATTTGATTTTTGGCTGCCATTTCCAATATACGCCCGATTCTTCAAATCGAAGTTGGGAAAGAACGTATTGAAAAGAACGTAGGGGTTCTAAAGGACCAATCGTTATCTTTATTCTGAATTTTCGCATGATACTTCGCGTTATGCAAATGATATAATCTACAGCCAGAATGATTAATCACGTACACTGCCAAAAATAGGGGAATTAAGTAAGTTTTTTTTAACTCAATTCTAGATCAATTTTCTTAAAACAAGAACATTTCAAGAAAAGTTTTTTTAGTTTGTGCCATTTTGTCAGATGTATGTTATTTTAAGAAAAAATATATTAAACAGGATTTAATTTTGCTTAATATATCTGTTATGTTATAAGATTTAATTCTACCAGATGTATGGTGTTGTAAGAAAAGCTATCTTAACTAATATGTCTTTTTGTGATGTGTGACTAATATGAAAACAATGTACAATAACGCTTTTAGATGGCTGTTACATTATAGATACGGCTGTAGTACTTGTGGTATGTTTGCCATCAACAAAGTTCCATCGTTTGAGGAAGTTTGGAGAAAGGCTGTACACTCGTTGCGATGTAGAGTTATATCGAGTAGTAACCTGCTAGTCAACACGATTGATCATTCTGATGTAATAGTATATCCGGTCCTGTCATCTAAATGGCAGGAGCTACTATTTAATTCACGAAGATAAGACTGTGATAATATACCAGCTGATATTTACATGTACGCTAAAGCGATTCGTAAGTATTTGTGCATGTTTACCCTTTTTCCCCTCAGTTTTTATACTTTATAAATATTATGTTTTTCTTCACACAGCTAAATGTAAATATGGACCTTAGTGTCTGAAATAAAATCTTATTATTATTATTATTATTATTATTATTATTAAAATATAAGATCGTGAATGAAGTGAAGCGGAAATGGATCGCTATATTTAAAGCTGGTATGGGATCGACCCACAATATTCCTGCAGTAACTCCAGCATGGTACAGAACACCCCACAATATCCCCACCTGGAGAATCTGTGGGGCAGTACTTCCAGCATGGGACAGAAAGCCCGACAACATCCCTACGTGGGGAATCTGCGAGGCAGTAATTCCAGCATGGGAGGGAAAACCCCACAATATCTCCAAGTGGGGAATCTGCGGGGCAGAAACCTCACAATATACCCACGTGGGGAATCTGCAGGGCAGTAATTCCAGCATGGGACAGAAAACCCCACAACATCCCCACGTGGGGAATCTGCGGGTCTGAAATAAAATCTTATTATTATTATTAACATGTAAGATCGTGAATGAAGTGAAGCGGAAATGGATCGCTACATTAATAGTACCCTTACAAACCAATAAGCTGGTAGGTCTGTCGTGGTGGAAATTCTTCTTGCACGAGGGTTGGCTACTGAATGTCGGACCTCACACTTGTAGCCTAACTTCACAACGGGAAAGAAAATGCATTATAGCACATTACGGCTGTCTGTGTGGTGTTATTTGGTAACGAGTGGGAGAGTCACCACCGAGCCGAATCTTTGAAGCCATACTTAGCATAGCAAGTCGCTGCATCTGAACCCCAATGAAAATATTATGCGGAATTTATAGCACTGATCCTAGCTACAGCAGGTGACTTTTAAATAAAGTGTTTACATGTAAACAAATTAAAACACAATTTAGTTGTATGATATTAGAGCAAATAACTTGTCATAATTGAATTCATGGAAGTGTTAAATGTGTCTGAAATTGTTACTAGATTTTGTCAGACGGCGGTCAGGTTTGATGCTTAATCATTTTCAACATTTTTCACAATTCTGGCTTTGAGGTGGATACGTCTCATATTGAAGCAGAATGTTAAACAAAAAATAGAAATATGTATCGATCATCTCTATAGAGAACACGTTGTTTGTTTTAATTACTAAGATGAACAAAACTGGCAATGGGATGTGAAAGATCAATACATGCTTAGCTAAAATTATGAATATTATCTCTCCCAGTTCATCAAACAAAAGACTCAAACAATTTCGACTCACTGTCTCCAATGATGAAAATGCTTATGACATTTCAGTCAGCTCATTGAAGAAACTGAGCTTCAACTTTTGACCTTGGGCACCATGACCAAGACAGCACCCATTCCGTACATAATGTATTGTCAAACTGTTAAACAGGCACCTTGACGTCTGGCGGATGAAAAGCAACCATACGACGCTACGGGAAAGCATCTCACATTCACACCCGAGAATACGGTGGATTCTCGGACGTAGTCTTAGTACCTCAACCGTGCTTTTATTGCAGCTATTCATGTGTGGACTATGAAGTATCCACACGGCCCCTGTACCGTCTTAACTGACCAATCCAAAGTTGTAAAACTGGAAATGTCATAGATGCACTGGCGTTTTAAAAACAAATTATTTATATGTAAAAATACAAGTTAGTTTGTCGATTGTCTGTCTTTTTTGTGAGAGGGGATGTCGCGCAGCGACTTGGAGCGTCAGTGTTTTTCTGACCTGGCGATATCTATCATAGGCGACGTGACTGTAATAGCCAAAAGCCCACTTTCCTGTCGATAATGTAGCCCTCACAGTGAAACATATTCTTATCGAATGCATAGATTTCAAAATTGTAAGAGATTCTTTTTATCGAGCGACCACTTTGGAAGATCTTTTTAATCGGGTGAGAGAGGAATGTGACTTGGGTTATTTGAGAGAAATCGGTTTGTTGCATAAGTTTTAATGTGTGTATGTTTTAATGTGTTGGATTACTAAGTTATTGGCTTGACTATTTAGAATTTTGTTTGACCGTCGCTATAAAGACATATTGCTGAACGCGACGTTAAACCTTAATTCTGTCTCTCTCGCTAATGCTGAATTAGACACTTTACAGACTGTTCCCATACATCATCCTTGCCGAGAGTTTGAGCAACAATGTTTTTTTCTGACATGAATTAGAACTTTGCTAACTAGATATAACAAAAGATCCAAGACTACAGAGTGAGAGATCATCGTAGAATAGAACTATCCAGAACGGAGTAGTGTACGTACTTAATGGTATTAGTATGTCGATATTGTGATCGTAGAGACGACGTGTGAATAGTTTCCTGAATTACATTTTCAATACGGTCCATCAGATCCAGTCAACGAGATACATATCATTCGGAAAATCGTTAATTAGCGAGTATAAGAAGAATCTTACGGAGATCGTTGAGCTCATGTTTGTTGAACCAGACGGGAAAAAAGACATGTGCTGAAATTTATCCGGTGTGGGTATACTTACCGATGGTTTCAATAATACCAAAACTCTTCTCGTGAGATAGGTTGTACAGTGTGTAGATAATCCCGGCTAAGATATCCGACCCCGCCAGACTGACGAGGTAATAGTTACATGGATGTCGTAAGCCAGGATGTCGCACGATAGTAGAAATGACTAGACTGTTCCCGATAAAATTGACGGCGGTGATTGTTATTAAAAACCCAAAATAGTACACAAGATATCCAATTGATTCCTTTGAACACATCACTTCAAACAATTCTTTTTCCCACTTAATTTTGGAGACAGACATGTTACAAAAATTTCCCGAAAGCATGGTGTTCCCTTCTTCAGTTTGAAATTCGTAATGCTGGTTGGACAGTAATTTCATCTGAGCGCGGTTGGAATTTCTCCTCAATATGCGAAATACCTTTCACATCTATTAGTCTTATATTTTTCACATTGGGGGCGTTCAGCGAGAGTAATTATTCATCGGCACACTACCTTTCATCAGAAAATCATCAAAAAAATGTATTTACATTTCATGCAAAAAGTCATTATGCCTTGAGCTATTCACAGAATATAATGCAAGATATATTAGGCCGATCCGTCCATTAGGGTTTCTCCGATATGCTGCGATGTTGAACAATTATGTATTTGCCATTGCTAAAAACAGGGAATTGTCATTTCAACAAATAGCGCGCGGATTGAGTCAATATTGGAGAGAAAAGCTCCACAGAGCGTTAGATAACAAAAACAAACAAATCTTTCTACACAATTTAGCAGGCATAGCCACGTTCTCACCTTATCTGAACAACAGTATATTACGATTTTGATTTTAAAATCTAAAATTCACAAATTCCTAATTATCATTCTATTGAACAAGAAAAAAACACTGAATACGTCACCATATTCGTCCGAAAGATTCAGCTTTAGGTCACTAGAGCCAGAATACTTGTTCGATAAACATCCAGGGGTTTTGGAATGCAGATTTAAAACATAATACTATAGAAAGCGTTTAAAGTATTTTAGAGAATAAGACGTTCGATTTTTTTCAACTTCTACTTTGTACAAATTCATGGCACAGCAATTGGAAACAAACCGCCGTCACGTAGGCTGCAATGACGATAGCATATCTAGAAGAAAATTGTTTGATGCCGTGGGTATCAATTTTTTGGTCCACAAGAAAACAGAACGTTCAGAAACGTACGGAAAAGATAATTAGACGACTGTTTTCTGTTATGGCAGGAGTTTAAAGGTAACGTACAAAATATATATCATATTTTTGCAAACGCTGCCTCTGAATATCAAATGTACTATGTAAAGCAGTAATAGTTGATCTTTTTTCGACATTTTAATAACTAAAAAGAAAATAAACTATTCACCGAGTTATATCCCAAACCCACATATACCAGACAATATCTTTCCACCAAGATCTATATTCCACATAAGCTTGTCCGTCGGATTTGCAACATTGTGACAGACCCGAACCGGGCAGAACATGGGAAAGACGCTTAGAGAACTTGAAAATATTTTGGAAGTAGGAGTTCTCCAAAACACATTATCACGACACGCCTGAATGAAGTTACGCCACATAATATTACATTTTTAAGAACCCCCAAACAGAAATCAACGAATTAAAGCAGATCTTTCGTGACCACAATATAATCGGCATAATTCGGACATATACATGTATTCCAAAATTTAGCCAAATATGAACATTCTGCGCGAGAGTCCTAAATTATAAAATGATCTAATGTACAAATGCCTAGTCCGTCATTCAACATTCAGCCGTCGTCTATTAAATAACTTCCGCGTTAATAATCCAAATATCTATTCCATATTCCATATAGGTAAAACGGAACTAATCCACGGATCCAGCCTGTCGGACAATGTTGCTAGATAATAGATGATTGAGCTTCTACAGTGCTAAATGATCATAACTCTCAACTATATATGTCTGTATAGCTATACGGCTAAATTGGCACCGACGGCAAAATACGACGGTAGCGTGCAAGATCTCTGGCGCTATGTTTCGCTTAATTCTAATTAGTGGTTGTTTGAACATCATAACAACATGATCAAAGCGTGACCGAGATAGATCATACCTTAGAAAACGACTGGAAAATTCATTCTGATAAAGGATACTGGTCAGTGACAAGGTTTACACATGTATGTAAAGAACATCATGATGTCCTGCTGCATGTTGTCATTCATAACTGTTGACCGCTACACTCTTACAGGAAACCATCCTGTGTTTCGTTAAATATTCATTTCATGCATATATGGAATTGATGCCAACTGTCGTGGGAAAAGGGTATTTCGATTATTGACGCGGAAGTTGTTTTGAGTAGGATGACTGGATTTTGAATGTGAGATCTGGCGCCTGTAAGAGAACAGAAACGCACTGGTAACGAATTATATTGAAATGAGACGAAACTCAGGCAACATAGGAGTGGCTACGAATTGATAGATGATACTATCTGGGGTGAAATTAGGGCAGCAAATGAGAGGTCGCCAACTGGTAGGCCCTACATAGAAGATCTCCAACGAGAGTAGAAATTTTCATCATTTTATCCCAGCCTTTGGCGAGAAACAAATGAAAATTAGTACTCGAGTTAAATAAATTGGATATTATAGACTAACGAGGTGTAGATTCTGTTCATCCCATAAATAGTTTCAGAATGTTTTGCAGGAAAAATGAAATGTTCGGTACTACGTAATCTCAAGTCTTCCTGCAACACCGTAAACAAATCGCGCTGCAAATTTAGATGAGTTCAAGGAATAGCGCTCGGCAAACGGCCCATTTGCGTACACTTTGCCATCCATAATATGGCTTTGAGAATCGTGTGTCGACATTATTGTGGAGGGATATCCGGTACTTTACCGTATACTGTTCGGTATTCATCCGGCGGAGAACAGACTCGAGAAATCTGATAAATTACAGGCTTTTCGTACTACTTCTGAATCATATATTGTCTGCGCTTACAAAAGATACAGATATGAACAACTTCCGTATTATCCAAGAGGTGTTGCAGATCTGTAATTTTGAACAAGCAGGACAGCACACGACTCGAAAATGGCGGGTTACGTGGGGGTTATGTCGGTAGAGTTCAGCTGATTTGCTGACAACATCACGTGGTGTAGATTTCGAGGAATTCCCTCTTATAGTCCCCGAAGATAGGCTGAAAATAAATACGCACGATCCCAGGATCAGTCTTACCGCGTATAGATGACCCAGATGGTTAAAGGTTGCAAACGACCGAGAGAAGAATTCAGATACAGTACTCTGCAACCCAAAATTGTATTCGGATTACCGTATTGAGAATTAGTCATTACATCAGGTAATATCATGGAATATGAGTAATTCGATTGTCAACGACGTCTTTGTAGTTACATCTACAGGGCACAACAGCTATATCAAAAATAGCACAGTCACCATGGTGGCCGTGTCAGGATACGAGAGAAACTTCTAGTTTGGATAAATAGACAAATTAGCAGGATGTAGAGTCGTTGTTGTAGGACAGAATTTAAACGACAGGGAAAAACGTGAATTTGGCGCGGGAATACACCTGTAAATGTTGTTGCCAGAACGTATTCTAAAATTCGTGCCAATTAGGACAACAGCGTAGCGGTCTGGAAGTGTAGGTGATAATAACCTTGATGAGGGCAATTAGGGCGAAGGGGGGGGGGGACCTGGAAGTGTGGGTGATACTGAGTGTAATTGCAATCTGAGCATCAGTGATTCATATATTGCACTACTCATGTCAGCATAAATACATTTAATACAGCCCTAAGAACACATTCTGTATTTAACGGAAAGCAATCTGCATATGGTAAACATCTTGTTCAATAAGCCAAACATGAGGTGTGTTTTGTACATAAGAACATTACAAAATCACAATGCGGCGGTGTTGAACGTTGTATCCAAGACGGGACTATTGGCGATTCCCAGACCTACAGATGGTTTCACATATCAATAGTTGAATGTTAAAATTGCATCCGCGCATGAACCGAAGCGAATCGTGATCGTAACACGTATTGTATTGAATATATTGCCAATGTTCTTGAATAAATTTAACGATTACCAGGTGGCTTGAATATCAAATAAAGTCCGGTCGAGACAGAAAACGAAACAATCCATAAGGTGACCAAAGAGATAACAAGACGATGAGAGGTCAGGCGCTGGACGGCGTCCAATGGGTTAACTATCACTACCGACTGGCCGTAATAGCAACCAAGTGGTAAGCGGAACAAAACTGAAATCCCGGCACCGTCACCAATAGTATTCTACAGACGGTCCAGTCATCTGCCATAGAGAACAAAAGAGACTATTTGCTCATATGAAGTCCATAAGTATGTAATTTACAATAAATATTTGTAGAAGGCTTCTGAATTACAGGCGAAGTACCTTCACTTGACAGCACAGTTGTCCGTCCCGCATCTGCGTGACAGCTAGGCCAACCCAAGTTTAGTCAGAATGAACCGGAATTACTTGATACATAGTGTTATAAGAAAACAAATAACTGTATTTTTCTCGAAATATATGGTTATTAGCAACCACAACAACAACAACATGTAGCCGCTAGTGAGTCTGATCCGAGCTTAAGAAGAACTACTCCGCCATTTTCCATTCAGTAATCGGGTACTGTCTGCGAAATAAACTGACTGACTGAGATTTGCCTGAGTTTCGATGCTGCTGAAACGCACTTGAGGCGCAAAGCGATAGCCAACAAAATATTGGTATTTGACGAAAGCGGATATCCGTTCCGTCAAAACAATTGTGACAAGTTGCTGGTGAAGAAGCAGATGTCAAACGTCCGTGCTGCACCTGGGTGACCGCTCAGTCATCTCTCTATTTTAATTGATACATTATTTGTTATATTCATACCTTGAGAAAACAATGGATGACAAGCTTCGTGGCTTGACCAGTACAGGGGCGTCGGAAGCAAAATCAAAGTGGTACGGCCACTATCATAGCACTTTAGGCGAGGGTCCAGGGGCCGCCTAGGCCCCGGAAGCTCCTGGGCGTCTAGATCGCCGGAGACGCGTTCTGAGCGATTTCTGGCGAATAAAATCACTCTGCAATGAAGTGTATTTTTAGTTCTTTCCTTATCCTTTTTACCATGAAAACGCAATCGATGGTGGTTTTCTGCGATGCTGAATTACAAAAAATGTGCATAGTAAAATACCGTAACCTAGACACATTGTGTAGACGTAACCGATATAATTCTTGTGGACAATGGGGTGTTGATAAATTCATTGCAGAAGTAACGCCATCTACATGCATGATTTAGCTAGCTATACTTCTGCAATAATAAAGCTGGCGCGCGCAGCTTTTATAACAGGCCATGACTGCTAACAGTAAATTACTTCATGCACAAGGGACGCAAAAAGAAAAAAATGTGAGAAAACCCCTCTACCCCGTCCGTCATTACAGTTACTTGCAGGGAATTACTTGGAGAACGAACTACTTGCGGCAGAACTATGGCTGGGGGAGGGGAAGCTAAAGCCCCCGCTAGACCCCTCGTCCCCTTCCCATTTCCAACACTGCACCGGACCCACGAGAGTGCAAAGGACCAATTCGCGAAAAAGCGAAGCGACCAAGCAGGGAAAGAGTCTGAGAGGGTGGTACCCCCTCGCAGCGTTAGCGATTTTTATGAAAAAAAATAAAATAAAATAAAAATGTCACCAAATGGCTCTTTCAGAGAGCATCTGAGCACTGTTTTGTTCTCGATAGGATATACATGAGAACAGTGTAAAAAGTGTGTTCAGGTGATACAACATGAAAAGAGCTCCTGTTAGGACGTATATTGTTTGCAATACAAGGTCGGGTAAGGGCAGCATGCAGCCAGAAACAACCTAGCGTGTGGGCCTGTGACATATTGGACAAGCGAACAACGGAATTCGTATCAAGAAAATTAATTAATTTCTTGTTTCGTTGATAAACTAACGTGAACATCAACCGGCATCATGACTATGAACGTACATATTACTTTCCACGCACGATCGAAATTCTTCCAAGAGGCCTGTGACTAGCCGGTGCTCAGAGGCGCTAACGAATTCAACGGCGATCTGGACCGATCAGAGTCTTATTCAACTTGGAAGCTATCAAAACTACTTGCAGTTATATTTTTATTTTTTTTATTTTGTGTTTTCTTTTTTCTTACGGTTTTTTTTTTCTTTTTTTTTCTTGTGCAAAAGTGGTACGGCCATGGCCGTACCTGCCGTACCGCTTCCGACGCCCTTGCCAGTATATAGCTATGACTCGAAGCATGATTTACATGATGCGACGTAGGTTATTATATATATAAATTGTGGTATACGAAAAAGGTGGAAAATAATAATATTCTTGTGGAATTGTTTTTTTTTTCTTTACAGCAAGAACGAAAACTGTTTCACTTCATTTGATTATGAAAATCCGATGTGTTAGTGTTTCTGGTAGTGAGTATGAATCGATCTTGAAGGTACCGTAAAGAAGGCAACCTAATCATCGATATGTTACCATTTAACGTGGAAGTTTGGCATTAGTACACAGGAAAAACACGCTTCGTGGACTTACATAATTCAACATACACACTCGTATACCTCGTTATCTTTCAGTGTGACTCGATCCTGATAATCCGATGATATTTGAGATAGAATGAGTACATGAGAATCGGTTAAACTAGTGTGGGATACTTACCGAGTGGTTCTCTGATACCGAAGCTCGACTGGTGAGACAGATTGTATAGTGTGTAGAAACGTCCGGATAATAGGTCCGACACTGCCAGACTGATGATGTAATAATCACACGGATGTTGTAAGCCTGAATGTCGCATGATGATAGAAATCACTAAACCGCTGCCGATCAAGTTGACGATAGTGATTGTTATTAAAAATCCGTAATAGTACGCCAGAAATCCAACAGATTCTCTGACACACACCGCTACAAATAAATCTTTTTCGGAAAAACTCACCAATACAGATCTGTTACAGAAATTCCCCGCAAACATTGTGTAGCTTTGCAAGTATTAAATCCCTATTGATAAAGAAAACCCAAGCATTTTCGTCTGAATCGTTTAAATATTTTTCCCAGTTGAAGACGGAGTAGCACATGATTGTATGGGGTTATTACGACATCTGTTCCCTGAGAACGAATAATCGATTATCGGTAGCTCCATGCTACTGTTAAGAGATATTAGTACCAGTTGCCGGGGCGTTTTCTGTACACTGTTATTTTTGTTGACCAACAATACTTCCGCTCCATTTAGGAAGAGATATTGTGATTCATTGTATCCTTGTCCATAGTTACATCCCAGTTCTGCGTAGACAGACTCGGAGATGCGGTCAATTGTATAGCGCAAGTTTGAATACTTTTTATAAACGGTTCAATATTTGTCCCAGAACTGAAGGCATCGTTTAGATTTCCAATTATCTTGATGATATTTAGTCGAATGCATTTTCAAAGTCGGTTAATAGTAGAAGTTCTAAAATTTCTTTTTCCGTACTTTCAAATATCGGGTCCCAATTACCCGGATGTTTTCTCCTGTATATTCCCCTTCCGGGGATTAGAGAAGCTTAGAACTGCTCTTTCGATTTCAGCACGCGTTTCAACCTTTAAACAGTTTATAAACTGTCTCTAATTTGGCAGTAATTCTTCTTGGTTTATGTGGTTTGTGTGCGCATATTATGATTCCCTCAAGCTGGATAGACAAAAACCCAAACTTTTATTCTCTCCAAGCTTCACTAGCTTGCTGCCTGGAAACCATGCATTTCTAGTGTCTTCAGATGGCATTTCTCCCTCTAAAGTACTAGCGTCTGCGTTGGTTAGGTATACACATTGAATAGTGGTCCATTTCAGAATAGTTTTGAGTAGAATGATTTTGTTCTAGAAATCTCATCATTATTATATATGTTGTATCCGGATTTGTCAACATCTTATTGGTAAGCGGTCTCTCTTTTCCTCCTTTTCCACCAGCGGTTTGGTCTGTGTGATGATATCCCGTATCTTATGATTTCTTAATTATCCCCTTCTGTTTTTGTCACAATTAACTTTCTAACTATACTCTCATATATCCACATAAAATTTCATTGGATTTCTTCTTCTATCCAACCGCCAGCACTTTATGTCGGCGATCTAAACCACCCGGCCAACGAGCCTCCAACACGAATAGGAGGTAGCAGATCGGTAGTCTTGAAAGCGAACATACAATATCCCTCTGATGACTGTCATGGTACAGCTCCCAATAATATAAGAAGATATTCTCGTTGGTCGAGTGGTTTAGATCGCCGACATACAGTGCTGGCGGTTGGGTATTTTACTCATGTGACTGTTTGGTCGAATCTCGCTCGCTTCAACTAATTTTCAGCACTAGAATCTGTGCTATGTTAAGATAGATGCTCGAGTGGTTTAGATCGCCGACATACAGTGTTGGTGGTTGGGTATTTCACTCTGGTGAATGCTTGGTCGAATTCTGCTAGACTCGACTAATCTTCAGCAAGAGAATCTGTGCCATACTAAGATAGTGTGATGCCAAAATAACGGAAAATACTACAGTTATACCAAAGAAAAATGGATATATTGCTATAATTTACCAGACATTCTCAACAGGACATGTCACATCGATAGAGGTCCGAAAATGGTTCAGCTAAAACCCCTCAAGAAAATATCAAAACTTGCATTTAACGTCCACTTTGAACCGGGAACATGAAACAAAAAGAAATTACATCGATATCCAATTATTTTAAGATGACACTTTCTTGATAAAGCAAAACTACTTGTACTGGATGGGCTAGTGTCGTGCGGGACTCGAGCCTGCAGTCTCATAATATCGGCTTTTGGAGCCGTGTCAATATTCTAGAGGGGTAATAAATGTACGCAATCTAGACACTGATCTCCGAACTTCCTCTTTTGTGGAAATTGAGCTGACCGAGTGGTTTAGAACGCTTGCATTTATTGCTGGCGATTTGGTGCAAAACGGGACTGGCCCATCCAGCAAAAGTATTTGTGCATAACCAAGAAGGTGTCATCCTAAAAATAATTTGAAATAATTGTTACTCACTTTCCAAATGGTCTAAGTATATATATAAATTTTATATTTTATAACCGGTGTGAGACAGTATGTCGTCATTTAACGACCATTTTATCCAAAATATCATGCAATTTTGTCAGGATAGCTGCAGGAATACTGAGAGAGAACTTAAACCCAAAAGGGTATCTAACACTCAATTGGGGTCCGGAATATGATTTCCTAGAAGGCCGTGAGCCAGGATAGCCATGGAACCTGGGAGAGAGACATGATAATAAAAAAAGTCGGAAATGGCATTTACCGCCCATTGGAGGCCAGGAACATGCAATTAACATAGCTCCTGCACTTCTATCCATCACCGTCAAAGTGCATAGGATGATTTCAGAGACGAATTCCAGAGTGAGTGGACCTAAAAGGAATTTAAAGTCCACTGGGGTGGCGAGAACATGACATGTACTTGCTTCAGTTCTCCACCAGCTATTGTTCGCCAATTACATTCAGGTCATGGTAAGAATAGGCCTCAGCTCCTCAGACAGATGGTCGTAAGAGGCGACTCCAGGGATCTTCCAATCTACGATCGTAGTATGCCGTCAGTTACGGTATTTATCACAGAATTTGAGAAAATTTTGATGACGGCATTGATGGTACAGTATCGCTTGACAAGTTTTGTTGATAATATTTTGTGTTGTTGATTCTAATCGTCACTATCTGCACATAATCCATCAAATTCTACCACTAGCACTGAAATATGGTTAATTCTGCACAGCGAGGTAAAAGCATGAAACTTGGAACATTTATAGTACTCGATCGGCTAATTAAAATTTTCTATGGGCACACTTGAAATTATGCCAAGATGGCCACCAAATTCAAGATTGCTGCCATTGTAATGTAGAAATCAGGTTGTCATTTGAAACCTTCATTTTTTATATTAATCCAACGATTAGGCAGTTGAGACACTGTATGACATATCTTGGACTCCAGCGCTATAGGAAAATCTAAAAAAGTTTCAAGATGGCTGCCTTAATAACAGTGAGGTCATATTTTGAAAATGCTTTCTAGGATTGATTTTTTTACAATTTTTTTATTTTTTTATTTATTTATGTTACATTCTCAGGATTAAATTACATAATAAATTAGGAAATAATTATTTGATGTTGATTAAAATAGTCGTGTGCACTTTCATGCGTAAAAAAGCAAAGATTTTAAGAAAAACGACGAAAACACAATTTTTATTTACATCCTTACGACCTCCATTTTGAATTTACTCATGATCTTCTGCTTGGTCAAGGGGTATTGTCGTCGAGTTCATTCTGTCCGTTGCCGCCATATATGCAGAACTATGTTAGGTCCACGGACTACATTTTGAAAAACATGTATTCATCTAGGTATAGGTCAGACGCATATCGCATATCCCTCCAAACAGAAGACCATGAGTAGATTAAAAATGGAGGTCGTAGGGGTATGACTAAAAAGTTGTGTTTTCGACGTTTTTCTCAAAATATTTGCCTTTTTGCTCATGAAAGTCCTCACATTTATTTTAATTCATATCAAATAATTATTTCCTAATTTATTATGTAGTTTTTCTGGAGAAAATAAGATGAACAGAAAATTAAAAAAATCTGACTGAAAAATCGATCCCCAAGATAGCAGTGAGTGTGAGTGAGTAGGATTTAACGTGGTTTTCGACATTTTTATAATCATATCACGACGGTGCCTACATGTGCCAGAACACGAGAGTGTCCACAGTTCCTATTATACTGGACACTGATCAGCCCAGCCAGTACAGCACCCGGCCACCCACCCAAGTATTGACCGAGCTCAACGCTGCATGATTTCGGTGATCTGACGAGAGCCGGTGTGCCCAACGTTATGTCCCGTACCCCCCAAGAGAGCATTTTTTATATGACGTCACTGTGGCGTCATTGTCAGCCATCTTGGAACTTATTACATTTTCCCATAACGCTTAAATCCAAGATATGTCACAGTTTCAACTCCTTTGGTGTAAGAAAAAAAATTATGGTCCCAAATGACCTCCTGATATCTAAATTACAATGGCGGCCATCTTGAAAATGGCGACCATCTTGGAATAATTTCAAAAGGGCAAATAGCAAACTTAATCAGCCGATCGAGCACTATACATGTGCCAAGTTTCATGCTTTTACCGCAAAGGGCAGAATCTTTTCACCATATTCCAGTACTAGACGCGACACAAGTGTAAGACCGTGTGCAGGTCCTTCTGGAATATTGCTATCCAGAAATGGGTACTTAACTATGTCAAAATTGTAATCGTCTCTCTTTTCGTAAAGTCGAAGGGAGAGCGTCACATACGACATTTAATACGCAGTCGTCGTCTATAAATGAATTTCCGCGTCAATAATCGACCTATTTCGTATGACAGCACCAATTCAAAATGTGAATGAGATAAAAAAAATAATAAAAGCACAAGATAGATTCTTACTAGAGAGAAGCAGTGAACAGTTTCAATGATGTCAGCGAATCATGGTGGTGTTCCTTATATAACATTCTTATCACTGGAAATTACTCTTTATTCTTGAATAAAGAATTTCCTGGTCATAGAAAGCCCTGATCATTCTTGTAAATGTAAATTTCGGACACGATTTTCCATCTGGGCTATCAGTAATGTCCTTCAAATCCAATGTAGAGGGTATATATCATTCACCGCGCCGTTAATATAGGGATAATCCATTGCTAGGAAATCGTCTATAGCGTTTGATGAAAGAAGGGCTTCTGGAATGATTATCTGACAATATCTGCATGTAGGTGTATTCATACGAGAGCAGAGATAGGTCTGCCAAATGTGGTCCACGTTGTGTACAATTTGGGATGCCTTCACACACTTGGTATCTGATATTGCCGCATTTCATATATTTTTAATAAGACATTCAGGCAATTATATAAACAAAGAACACCCAATAAACACTCCATGTTATCCTTCACGTGCAGTACAGATAAAAAGTGTATTATGGCTTCTGACACTAACTTACCGGTGACAATTTTTATTGAACACCGATATCATTAATGAACTACGGTGTTCAATGGGGTCCTGATGAGGAAAACTAGTATAGAAAGTCTAGATATCCCAAGTAGATACATGTCTATGCGGTATGTGTCCTTTTCCATCTATTTCTTCTGTAAGAGTTTTTTTTTATTTTGAGTATCCTTATAATGAATTTTTGCGTACAATAATGTATGCCCAGTGAAGAGAATTTTATGAAAGGAACATCATGTTGACATCTTTGAAAATCGTTGAGCGTTATCTCTTGTACGAAACAATCTCGCGGTATTATTATCATTTTCGTTTGTACACATTTGGAATTGGTGCTGTCATACGAAAATAGGTCTTTCGATTATTGAAGCGAAAATTCTTTATGGACGACGGCAGAATATTGAAAGTCGGACCTGACACTTGCTATATTGCACGCTATATCAAGGCTACCAGTAACAATATGTCTACATGTTTCATGGATGAATTTCTAGCACACATTCGTCCCAGTCAGACTCTTTGATGGCTTTAGAGTAATAAAAATATGGCTGGCTGTTGATTTAGTGTACATGTAAGAAACAAGCGGCGGTTCTGTGAACTTATATCAAACATTGCGAACTTCTGCGTCGTTTAGAATTTCGGATATTTTTTGGGGAATTCTGGATATTTTTGTTATATCCAGTGCATATATATCCGGTCTTTGACTACTCTTCACTACATAGCAATTTTATATTTATTGAGTGCTGATTTTCGAACATTTGAGCTTCAATATGACGTTTTGCAGCTGAAAAGAGGCGATAACATCTGTTGTAAGAGCACAATTAGAAATTGATTGCTGTGTATATTTGTCGAGTTGCTATAATGTCTTATTGTGTTTCAACTCGTCACTGGCACAACAACCATTCTTTGCATGACCCTCGGAATAAAATGAACAACAGCTCATCTGCCAATTCTGAGGACTGTCCCATGATCGCAAAGCATCTGAAGAATGCGACAATATTTTGAGCCTAACGGTAACAATTTTGTTATTTTATGCTTCAATATGCCGGTATATGAGAACAAAATCTTAACCAAATGCATTATAGTGTCTAATCCGTAATTCTCTATTCAGCCGTCGTCCATTAAAAGAATTTCCGCGTACATAATCCGAAAAAAACCCTAATTAATATAACAGCATTAGCACCGAATTCAAAGAATAACAAGCATGGTAAACATAAACATAGCCCCCACAAACGAGAACCGGTCAATAGGTTCATTGATATCGGAAAGACGTCATGGTGTCCTAAAAATAATCTGTCTACATATGAATATATTAACAGTTTTACCATTGACTCTCAATAGAAATCCACGTATCAGTAGCAGGAGATTTTGTTAGACAGTTAAAAGAAGGGCGACATTATATACGTTATCAAATACTTGAAATATGCAGTATTTTGTTATAACAGTGGTACATGCGTTCTGGTACACTCTTAAATTTGGTTAAACAATAGCTAAACTGGTTGTTTTCTCGATATTGTTTGCAAGGAAGTGTCAGAGAGCTACACGTAGGACTTCACGTAACTCCAGAACATGTGTGGGATGAAGGTTTCATGAGCTTTCTGGCATGTAAGGCATGCATATTTGCTGACCACCTGACCAACTGTTATTCGGCCACGATAATAGATTGTCAACAACAAAAGCCTTTTATATGATAGTTGAACCCGCCATGCTATTACATCAAAAGCAACTCTGGTCACCGTCTAAGTTTGCCAAATATTGACCTATAGAATATACAAGACTACGACATTGTCAGTGTCGACAGATGATTTACACTGAGAGTTGAGAGTGAAGTCAGTATTGTGTCCCTATCCAGTGCAACAATTAAGCTCGGTATCATGAGCTTGGCCCTTGCCGTTGCACTGTCTGCAATTCCAATATTGCACGGCCCGTTATTTACAGAAATGTCACATCGGTTAATAAAGACGACCAGTATAACATAACAAAAAATCCTTGTCAGAAATACCGCAGATTTCACCTATTCACTTCAAAGGTTGGCTCTTGCACCTGACACCTCGAACAATGCACAATACTCATGCAGTGCTTTGTCTGGGAGCAGTTATTCTCTCTCAAACAAATTACTGTACGATTCTGCTGCTTTTCTATGTAATATTTCAGTTTGCACTATAAGGCCACATTACAGTCAATAAGCGATCCTGGCGTGTCAGTGTATTCAGTTTGTTTTTATGGAGAAGATATTTCAAGTCCAATTAGGGCATTTATTCCTTTGTTACTAAAATGAATATTCTGCTATAACGAGTCATTGTTAATTGGCTGATCATTAAGCAATGTCAACTCTCCCCAATACTGTGCGTATGACACGGATTGGAAAGTGTAAACTAATATTTACTGTAAACGTCACAGAAAAGTTAACAACAAATCATTTTTTTTGCCATCAAATTTATATACACATAAAAGTTTTTTCGATCGGCACATCGTTTTACAATTGAGGAATGATGCACATTCTTCATGATGTGAAGATAGAACCATGCACATTTCACTTGATAAAGTGGCGACGACTATATTTTCATTACGGTATTGCCCTCTTGTCAGGCTGATAGTTGAATTTCACCAAATTACGTAATAACATTACCATGGCTTCCAACTGCACAAATGAAACTAAATCAGAAGAGTAATAATTATACAGAGCATCCATCACAATCTTATTGATCGAGATGCTTCACCGAATGCTGTCCACCCATATATTAATGTTTGAGTATCTCTGAAAGGCTTCAAACACTCGAACATGTTTTTCCTATATATTATAATACTTATTCACTCTATAGGTTGGTGAAAGAAAACTCATAATTTGTTTTATATATATACGGAAAACCAGCTTTTGAAACATTTCAAAATGTGAGTTATTACTCGGTGAGCATGTGTACCCAACACACAGCGATCAAGTAAATAGCTTTCTTTTTTTTAACAAACAACATTGGGAATTAGGCAAGATTTGAACTAGGTTACACGTCGCTTAACTTGACCGAAGAAGCTTCCAGTCATAAATTGAGGAATATCATCCCTCGTAATTTTTCCTCGTTACCTCTGTTATCATTTACCACGTCTTTCAGAACGACCCTCCTATTATGCACGGTCATTAAATTCGAACACAAAAATGAACATATATAGAACTAAATAGGTATGCCTCAATTTTTTTAAAGTTTACCTCCGTTCTAATTATATCCGTGATTTAGAGAGTAACCTTTTTTCCGAATGATTTAACCGTGTACTGTCATAAAATGATTTCCAGGACGCAAATAAAAAAAAAGAAAGAGGCAACCTAATTATGTTTATATTGCATACATCTAAAAGTTCAAATATTTCTTATGCATACTTTAGAAGTTACTTGCAAGGACATTAAATTTTGACAAACTGCTCTATTTTCGTTCAAATAATTCAGTTGTAGTAATAGAAAAACAAAATTGTCACTAAACCCTGTTTCCCTGAATGAATAGCTTTCGGAAAATATATTACTCAGTTTTGGGATTTCATTATTGCAGTTTAGTTGAGCAAAAATATTGATTAGCTCATCGCTAAGGATAATGGAATATTGAATACACGTGTCTGTATGGACCACATCGATTTATTGTGGCGTAGGGGATAATAAAAGCAAAACAGAATGAAACTCGTTGAAAAGTTGAATATTAAAACTTTTTTTGCTTGGAGTCGCATTCCTGAGTGAACATATATATCAACCAGAAGTTGCGCAATAGATAGACCGTTTGGGAATATTTGTATGGTATTTTCGTTTTGGTGATATCATAACATTCAGCAACTTATTTAAGAACAATAATAAACACTTTATTTCAAGAGAGTAATTTGCAACCTAGAATTTCACTCAGTTTATAGAGTACTGATCCAATCGGAGGTCCTCAAACACAGCCTACACAGGCACATGAACACACATTTTAACAAACACAACCAACACAGACAAATGAACACACATGCTAACATCTCTATCATATGATATAATAGTGTAACAGTGGTACAGGATACTACAAAATAACCTGGATTCAAAATGGGTTTGATTTTCAGCACTCAAACTCTTTAGTATACTTAAATTTTGCCACCCACAAACAACAAAGTCTATTCACTTTAACAAAAATGTCGACCATCAATTTTTTTCGCAGAGGTTATAGCAGCACATTCCAGAATACAATACAGAATAGCACAAAACGTATGTAGAACACTCAGTATAGAAAATATGTTCCTACGAAGTAGGCTAGAGATCGCAAATTGTCCGGTAATGAGTGAGTCAGTCAGTCCATCCGAATCCTTTCGTCGGCAAAATAAGGAGAACCGTTGACATTATAACCTTGATTTTTGGCATGAACGAGCATTAGGGCATTGTTACCAGCTAGTTCTGATCTGAAATAATTCTGATTAAAAATTAGATTTATAATTAACACTTCAGTATATTGTTATAGATCATACGGAGAAAAGTCCGATCATTTAAGCGAGGGAAACATGACACCATGGAATTTGGGAACAGCCCTGGCATGCCTGGTGCTCTCTCGCTGTTGAATTCAACCGCAAGATCTGAGGACAGCGACCTCAATACAGCTGAGCGAACTATTTATAGACGGAGGCTGGTGAAACCCAGTATTAATGCGTTTAACTCCGAGTCTATTCAACTGCTTGATGTACCAGGGCCGGATCACTAAATGACCAGAACATTCACCAATATACTTTCATTTTTTGTGGCACGAACACATCGATGTAAATATATAAATACCCAGAATATAATCTTGCTCAATCTCACAAAAGGCATGTTATAAAGAGAACCTATGGCTGTTATGGAAGGTTGTACATGTACCATATTATGATGAAACGTACCGTAGGGGAGGGTCACATCATATCTCAATGAAAATGCGATCGAGTCCTAATGCCTACTCTACTTCGTAGGTCCTGTGACGTTAGTCACACTGCTCATGTATACAAACTAACTACAATTTCTTCATACATTTACTCGTTAATTTTCAAGATTATACGTTTAGTACACAATACACATGCAATTCTATACCTGTAGTCATTACCTTTACATATAGTCACACTCGAACAGTAAATCACAAAAATGCATATATCAACCACTCTTAGAACGTCAGGAGGAATTGAAGTACCAAAACGTATGAAAGTAAACACAGATCTCAATAACCACTCCATCTAAAAACAGACACACCAAATGTAACACACAAACTGCTACCTTTCCCTCACCTCCACACATGTGCATGTTAGTAACTAACGGTATGCCAAGCTGATAAAGAAGAAAGATTCCCATTGATGAATATATGTACGCATAATATACAACTAAACAGAGAAAACTAATCACCTATTAACAATATCTCTATTTCTACAGCAATCGCAGAAGACATACTGAGACCCATATTACATATAACCTTGAGGGTCGTATTTGCATCATTGTGACATAAACGAACTTAAGTTAGTGAACTTGAATAAAATTTGGCAAGTAGAGGTTTTCCGAAATAGATTATCAAAATCGACTCGAAATAAAGCCGAGTCACATGACATTACATTTTAATATTCGCCTAACCGAAATCAACGAACAAAAGCATGGTGTTCTTGAGCACATAATTCACATAACGCGAAGATATATTCCAAAATTTTGCAAAATATGAACATACTGCACCAGAATCCTAAAATGAAAAATGTTTTAAAAGATGTGAAACTCCTTAAAAGTCAGACACAGTCTCCTAGTCTGAATAAAAAATCCTAACCCGTGCCACATATGTAGAAAATCCCAGAACTATTGATGCGGTACATGTGAACATTTATGAATTCGAGTACTGTCTTTACGGTAAGGAAAAGATGAGCTGTGATTCTAGAAATGTAATTTATTTTATTAAGTGTAGCGGATGCAATGCAAACTACATTGGACAGACAACATATGTTAGAGCTAGCGTCCGAAAGGATAAACAACAAATACTGACTGCGTTTCTGAGAAATATGTTTGTATGCAAGCATATCCACACATGCGGCAAACATAATTTAATAATATTTTCTTTCTACAAGATTACTTCAACGGCATCGGCACAGGGGTTTTTGGACATTCGCGAAAATGAGTTTATCTCCCGATATCTTTCTTCATTAGACAGATAAAGTTTTTTCTGTTTATGGATATTATGCTCTGAGCCAATTACCTTTAGAGACTGCCCAGCGCGAATCTACGAAGGGGCCTGACTCATTCGGCACAGTCTCGGATTATGTACATTAGTACATCGGATCGCACTACTAGAAATCCATATTGGCATCCATGTTGAAAGCACAGTATAACGTCGAAACTCCGAACAGTGCATGCCAGCTGCATGACGTCCGTTACCATGGAGATCAGCTCGAGAATAAAAACCAGGGGAATCACCTCAAGTTAGAAGAGATCCTCCGTGGGTAGTATCAAGGGACTATCCATTTCACTGGGATTTTATCTCCTGATAAGGGAGAAATACAACGAGGACTATGTGAAAGGAAACACCTCCTATAGCACGTGATGTGCCTCACATGCGGCGGATCACGTTTTACAGCTGAGAGCTGTAAAATCCTTACATCTTTAAGGATACTGTACCTTCCTGCAGAACTCGCCCTCTAGAATTTGTCTTATACAGCTAAAACTATGCCTTATAGCTGTGGTAATGTATATATTTTTTGAAAGCGCATTTCCTAAAGATTCCAAATAAATAAAATCTGTAGACTTTCAAATTAAAAAAAAATAAAATAAAAAAAAATAAGCCTTCATTTTGAAATGGCTATTTTCGAAAAAGTATTCAACTTATAGTAACTTTACCATCTTTTAGTTTCAAATTTATGACTCCCTTCTACGCAATCAAATTTAAAAAGTAGTGGTCCATAGTAACCAGATATGGCAGAGGTTGAATGTGTTTGTTTTTCGTGCTTGGGCCGTAACCGAACATTTTAACGAAGACGAACAATTTTCGTTTAAGGTCGAACCATTCGGGACGGTTAACCCTATCCGGTCTGGGCGAACTTGAACCTGTCCAGGCACGGGAGAGGTGAAATTTCGCCTCCCCATGAATATTTTTCTTACCACTTGTGCTAGGGGGCTGAAACTTACCACACTATACACTTGCTCTACTAGAAAATGTATTAAAAAATCCAAGATGGCCGCCAGGATGACATTTCGAAAAGTCATTTTCTGGACGATTTTTCGGTCAGATTTTTTAACCTCTTTTATTGATGTGTTTTCTCTGAAAAAGCAGCACGAAAAAATAGTAATCAATAATGTGATGTTGACATAAGACATATAGATTTTTTTCTTTTTTAAATGGCGCGCAAATCATATAATAAAATAATATTACAGAACAGATATTATGTTAGGCTCGGCGACATATCATACACATGAAATATTATTCCCATAATCTGATGGTTTTACTGCGAAATTTTACATGTTTGGGGGGAAGGGAGGACATTGAGTTATCTACCCGACAGGCTTTGAAATCCGAAATAATACCGTGAATGCAGCAACAATGCTGTATTTCCTGCTCGCAGATGGAAGGTAACAACAGAAAGTTTCTTACAAACTGGCGTCCAATTTCTCTACTGAATGTGGACCATAAAATAATATCAACATGGATAGCTAGTAGAAATCGGGGAAATACTGCCATCTTTGATAAACGATACATTGAAATGATTCACGAAGAGTTGGTTTATTAGGGAAATTACTGGGCTTTGGTATAAAAAACTTCGAGACATTTTCAAGAAGAAAAATAACTATTATCAAATCTGTTGTTCTCTCTCATTTATTCTCAACTTGGCAAGATCGATCTTTCACACCAATTTGGATATAACTGTGAACTCTAGAAAGTGTGATGTAGGGCTAAATACGATACACATTCAAACTTTGCCTCGTATTTAAAAAAAATAATGGATCAAATGATTGGCTGAAAAGAGGGACGTACACAGAAAACACGTCAAAAACATTTTACTCCATGTAGGTTACGATGTTTGGAAACAAGACATTTGAAGCCTATTAGCGGTGAAAAATTACATCAATTACCCATGTTGGCAAGACTCACTAAAGGCATCGGCTTGGTGTATCAACAGCAAGGCAGAATGAAATAAGCTTACAAAATGGACACAGCAAGGCCTACGCCGAATCAGCGACACTTTAAATCCGTATTGCTCAAGTTTACTGTCATTCAAACTCGAAATATTCAGTGTAAAATCAGCCCATTTATTACTCTACTGGGCTATTCTTAAAAATATTCCAACAGAAAAATACATATATAAAGAATAGAAGCTTCCTTGGAAATACCTTGCTTTCGGAACCTGAATTATACCGCAGACTAATTGCCCAAATATGTTCGAAAATTACATATATCTGTGCTAAGCATCGTAGAACGTCTTCAGAGAAAAACAACAACAATGAGCAGGTATATTAGATACAACAGAAAAAAACACGTGACCCAACGTTCATATTAATATAGACACGACAACAGGATAAATCAATTTTAATTCAAGATAATACACAGAATCCCTGTGACAAACTCTATTGAAACTATGGGTCAAACCGGACTCTGGTCAGTGCTTCTCCAGGTAACATGATACAGAGAAACTTCCATTTGTTTTATCAATGTAATTATTAAGATATACGCACTTACACACTTTATATCTGAACTGAGGGTATTGACGTTTCTTAAGGGTGGCGATCTTACGAAACAATGGGTTTATCCGTGTAAATGTTCTGTTACTACTGACAAAGAAAAATACATATGTATGTCTAGATGTAATACTAAACCGTCTTTCGATCGATGGAAAAAATTTATACTGAAGCAAACAGATATCGAAAAATATCTAACACAGAGAAATAAAAACGAGACCGCCTTCGAGGAGAGGTAGGTTCCTTGACATATAGGATATAATAATATTATCAGAAAAGAAGCAGAGATCAGAAAATGAAAATTGAATATGGAAATTTCAAAGATATATAGATATAGTACAGAATATATAGACGATATTGTTGACATCCTAATCCGTTAGCAACAACATCCTAGATAAGTTTCTTTAACAAGTTCGGTACTGATAATCGGCTCATTCATAACTTCTCGTTGATTTCCGATCGCAGAAATCCGGCCACTTCGCATTCGCGACAACTCGACCTATTCCGTCGAAGTCATAATACCTCGCGCATTAAGGGTACTGAGCCCTCCTGCACACACTTTTACACACCCCCTAGAACTTGTCTTTATACAGCTAAAAGTATTCCTCATAGCTATGGTAATGTATATATTTCTTGAAAGCACATAAGGATTGCAAATATATAAATTTGTTCACTGTAAACCTGTAGGTTGTGAAGATACTCGAATTTAAAAAAAAAAAAATTTAAGTCAAATGTTTTAAAGGCTATTTTCCATAAATTATCCAACTTATCATAACTTACTCCATCATTTCCTGTAGAAAACAACTCAAACAGGAAATCTGTATCTCAGTTTTATCAATGTCTAGTTCTCATTCTATAGACATTTAATCGAATATTTCTTTACAAAATCGAGCAACTCGAGAGTTTTGAACTTTGGAGTTCAATTAAATGTCAATAATATATGAACTAGACCAAAATTGACAAAATCGACAAACCGATTTCCTGTTGGATTTGTCTCCTACAGGAAATGATGATGTAAGGGGTCACGTCCAATTAATCGAGGCGCTTTCTCGATGCCTTCGAGATGGATCGAGACATTTCTCGGCTGAAACCGGGAGGGCAGAACCGGGACCCCTGGCGACGTCTCCCGGTTTCCTCCCGGTTTCATCTGGATCGAAACGTCCCGGTTTTCGAGATGGACATGAACTTTATTCGTAATCTCGAAGGGGGTCCCTGTTTCTATATGTCCGTGATTTTTTGGCTTCTGTAGTTTCCCAGACGATTGGAGTGTTGTGCGGACATCAAATTTTGGGACCGCTCGTCGTATACGCATATCGCGGCCCAAAATGGAATCCCGACAACAGATTTTCCTGTTTTGGAAGCGGTTTCCCATACGTTTAATCGGTGTGTCCATGTCCTGAGGTTTTCCTAATCCAATTGAAATAAAACGTTTCATTTATCTTTAATGAATATATATATTTGAATTATATTCTCTTACCTGGATAGTTGCTTGTATATCTAACGCGAAATAAATGACATATTTAGGGTATTCGTTGCCTTATTTGACGAATACAAATAACATAACCGGCAATCATAGTGTTTAACGTAATAACGCGAAATAAGACATGAACTACGCCCGATTTTGGAACGAAATCGACCTGTAAGTTGTGTTAATGACAACGACAGGTGCGCCTTCCTTCATAAATTAACTGTCGATTCCGAATCGCAGAAAATAACATGAATTCTACACCTTCCGCTTAAAGAGTTGTTTGTATATGTCGGTCATAGGCGGAGCGCGTTGTTAGTTTCACTGTGTGAAGCAATCGATTTCAAGTCGGGTACTAATTTGAGGCGCCGATTTCAAATTCAACTCAGTCTGGCTTTGTAGTGATGTTTATTTCACTCCGCTATTGACCTCTAAGAATTGTC
Source organism: Hanleya hanleyi (assembly GCA_036873755.1). Classification (NCBI taxonomy): domain Eukaryota; kingdom Metazoa; phylum Mollusca; class Polyplacophora; order Lepidopleurida; family Hanleyidae; genus Hanleya; species Hanleya hanleyi. The sequence continues at coordinate 49,391 of JAVTVY010020858.1, forward strand.
AGACGGACGCTAGGCTATTAACTGGAATTGTGAGTTTTAACGGGGTTTTTTCTTTTCCATGAATCTATATTATTGTATTTATTTCCTTCTTAGGCCCGATTGTTTTCAAATTAACTCGACATGAACTTCCCGTAGACGAATTATCTGCCAAATTTATCAAATCATAACAAGTTCAAAGAAAGAGATTGTATCAATAAAGTTTATAGCTAATATAAGACTGCCTAGCTAGCGGCAATATTGACAATCGGAATTGGAGGTATAAATAATTCACAAGTCACATCACACTCGGTCTGTGAAAAACCGTCGGTTTCAAACAATAACGAAGGGGAGGGGGTGGAGGAGTTAATTTCTTTGAAAGAAAGAAACTGAAATAACGTTGTTAGCATGCGTGGCTTAATAGTATGCTCACATTCTATTATTTGTTGCTGATTTCCTGTGTCTAGCAAATTAACCCAATAATGAAAGCAATAACATCCAATTCAGGGCGCAGTGACATTTTGGATCTACGGTCACACACGTTTTACTATCAGCGATACTGCTTTGTCCATGAGAACGACTGACAGGGAGTGCTCAAAAACTTCGATCGAGCGTTTATGTTAAAATTCTCCGCTTTCAAGTGAATTACCAGTCGATCATGTGGTCTTCAATGTCACTATTTGTCTGAATAACGGAGGAATCTCTAACGAAGCGTCAAGTCAACTGATATCAAATAAATTTTATCAATATTTTTTCTCCCATTCTGATATACTTTCAGAAGAACCTGTGTAATTATTTTAGACTTGCAGAATTTATTTCAGTGCACAGTTCCGGGACGTATCTCATAAAGTGATTAAAATTCTAAAAGTAGGTTCGAAATAAGTTTCTTCCCATGCAGACCATGCGACTCCAGATATCTAGACAGACTTACAGAATAATATTAAATTATTCATTTTCAATCTAATTTATTATCCGTTTTTTTAATGCATATGTATTCGCCGAGATTAATTTCGCTACTACAGAGAACTACATATATTACGAGCATAGGCCTTCTGAATGGTTCAAACCATTTGAAGGCATCTCGATTCCATTCTCGAAACAATTCTATTTATTTCGAGGTGGATCGAGATGGGCTTGTGCTTCGAGAGAAAACCGGGAGCAAACCGGGACAACAATCGATAGAGATAAACCGGGACCCTTCGAGACGAGATATTTATCGGTATTACTCGGTTATCGAGAAACCGTCTCGATCGATTGGACGTGACCCCTAAGGAACTAGAGGTTCCGCTTTGACCCTTGAGTTGCCGCTCTGCCATGAAGCCTATGCTGGTTGTTTTTTTTAAGCAAAAACATATGTCTCCCCAAACCTCCAACCTTGCCTTGAGTGGGCACATTATTTAAGGGTAAGTGCTATAAAATGAATGTAACAATAAGTATCCTAAACAAAGTTGCACATCTGAAAATATTAATTGTGAAGAGGCGATTTTCATTGTTGCAGTAGCCCAATGAGGAGGCGGGATTTATATGGCAATGGGTGGATTTCCGATACCTACAGCGCCCAATAAATGAAATAAATGTAATTGTGAAGCACCAATCACACGGACGAATGCACACACAAAAACTTAACCAGATGAAGGGGCTATCCCAATGAAGCTTCCATCCAAGTTTGGTAAAATTCCGTCCAGTTCTCCAGATATAATGCAGACAAGGTCTGTATCTACATGTACAAGTAGATGGACGGGCGGACAGACAATAGACACGAATGAACACACACACACACACACACCAAAACCTAATCAAATGACGGGGCTATTACAATCAATCTTGCATCCAAGTTTGGTGAAATTGCGTCCAGTAGTTCTGCAAATATCTTGCTGACAAGGCCTGTATATACATGTACAAGTAGACGGACGGACGGACACCAGACACGAACGAACGCACGCACACACAGTGACACCAAAACCTAATCAGATTAGGAGGCTATCCCAGTGAAGCTTGCACCAAAGTTTGGTGAACTTCTGTCCAGTAGTTATCCAGATATCTTGCAGACACGGTCTGTATACATGTACAAATAGATAGACGGACGGACAGACACCGGACATGGACGAATGCACGCACACACACCAAAACCTTATCAGATGAGAGGGCTATCCGTGTGAAGCTTCCATCCAAGTTTGGTGAAATTTCACCATTAGTTCTCAAGATATCTTGCAGACAAGGAAAGGGGACGAACAGGCTCACAGACAGACAGCACAAACACTAGGTTCCTCCCAACATAGTTGGGAGAGTCATAATAAAAGTGATTTCTGTATGAATTGAGCTGGTCGCCAAGGTTTCCGCCTAATCAGGTCCCGATTCATGGTCGCAACGTTATCCGACAAAAACGTTTTTTTTTTTAATTCATTTCAAGTCTTTATGTATCGATGATGCATACTAATTTCCATACTGAACATTGAATGGTATCAGAGATATGGATCATTAATTATTGTACATAAATTAAAGATGGTGGCCAAGGTTTTCACTCCGGTTCTGATTCAATAGGCTTCTAGGTCATGGATAGAGAAATAACCATTCTTGAGATATATTGGTAACAGGAATTGTCTTATGGAACAGCTGAATCAGAGATATGTAATAATTATGCATTAATAAAAGATGGCCACCAAGGTTTCTGCTCAATCAGAAAATAACCGTTTGTTAATTCATAATATACGGTGTATACCAACTTTCATATTGAACAGTTGAATGGCAGACAGACAGACATTTTGCATGAATTAAAGGTGAACTGCAAAGCTTTTAATTTTATTTTAATGTTGCTTATATATACATCTTGTGTTATGTGACATAACTTTTATATGTTTTGGGGGCAAATATATTTATTAAATCTCCCTAGTATAATCTGTGGCGTGTCCTCCTCCTCCTTCTCCTCCTCCTACTCCGCTTTGCTCATTATACTATTAAAGAAGCCGGCCAGGGACAACCAGTCGGGCAAGAGACTTGTGGGTTTCACTTCATGAGATCCCTTGGTCCAGGCTTTCGCCCTACAGTAGAATGGGTCGACTGCGCATGCGTGATGAGTAGTATAGAAAGGGCAAAGCGGGTCGCATAGGTGTGGCGCTGGATAGGGTGCGCGGGATAGGGTGGGGCGAGAGACCTGGGGTTTTCACTACCTCAGATTCCATGGGCCAGGCTTGCACCCTACAGTAGAATGGGTCGACTACGCAGGCGCAATAAGTAGTGCGCGACGAGTAGTATAGAAAGGCCATAGCGGGTCGCATAGGTGTGGCTTGGGATGCGATGAGTAGTATAGAAAGGGCACAGCGGATCGCATAGGTGTGGCTTGGGATGCGATGAGTAGTATAGAAAGGGCACAGCGCACCCTGTCTGATGCAATTCATATTTGCCCATGCTCACATGGCGCGCAACAGGGAGAACCAGTGAAGCGGCTCTGGGGAGGGGGGAGATTGACAGGAGGAGAAGCAGGCAACTCCAAGGTCAAAGGGGAGCTTCTATTTATGTAATTCTGTGATATTTGCTTCAAGCGAGAGCGGCAATTCAAGTGTCAACGCCCGCCTCCTCGTATTAATAACAATATTTAAGTTATCTTGTTATAAATCCGTATTGAAAATTTACATCACTTGTCTCTCTTTGTTTGTAGAACGTTATGACGATATAGAGGTCTCCTTCATTCAAGTTTTATTCAAATGTGATGTCATACTACGTCGGATGAATGAGTGCGGACCACTATAACGTCATCACGTTCCAAAAACAACGGGAGGCAAACGATGACGTTTTTTAAAGTTCTGGCTCTCGTTTTCTGGTGGAATAAGTTTTGACTTCTCATACCCAAAAGAAAACAATAACCCACAGAACTATTACTACACATATTTGTAACAACTATAAAAGTCCTTGTTTTCTGACATTTTAGCAGAACATTGGAAAGCTTTTCAGTTCACCTTTAAGACGTTGTTGTTCATAAGAATTTCGCCCAGTTACTATTACCTAACTTCTAGAATTTTTGGAATAACCTATTAGTGATCAATCAGAAACTGACCAGCAGCTTTCTAGTCAGAACTCTGGAAAAACTGTGGTGGGTACCACTCCTTTATAAAGCAGTTAAGTTACTGAGAAAAATCTGTCACTTTCTGACCCTCGATAATTGATTGGTAACTGCACGGTACTGTACAGTCAAGAATTTTTGCACAGTACCAAAAGGTTACCGCGATGTAAACATCAGAAAACTCAACAATACTGTGTGGTATGGTAAATAATGAACGGAACTGGACGGTGACGGTTGCCTGTGTTCGGGGGCCTTCCTGGCCGATATATACTCTATGGTAGATGACAATTTAAGCCATTGATGATTTTCCACTGATTTGATTGATATCCCTAGCAGTCCTATCCAATGAAAATAGATCGAAAGCTTTCACAAGGCGTGGCTTTCTGGAGGATGGGACCCCCACTCAACGGCGCCGTGTTGGTATTCAATAAGCTATAAATATGGCGTAATCAAAGACGCATATATCCATGAAATGATCTCGTTGAAGAGTATTGTCCGAATGCGTACTCTGGAGATGGAGCCACTTAGACAATAAATGCAGAGAAATGTTCAACCACACAAAATATAATATTACATAACGATCATACTCTTCACAAGTTCAGCTATGGAGTCATCAATAATGAATTAGTTTAAGTGAAGATGGTAGATGTTTCTGAGATTGTTATAATGTGAATAGAGCTTAGATATCGACTGGGCGGTTGGCTTGGAACACAGTTGTCATATTTCATTGATGATCATCTGCACATTATATGAAGTCTTATAGATCAGGAGAATTGATCTTCGTGATAGTTTATTTCCCCAATGTCATTATCTTCAAGTAGGAAATCAACAGGAAAGAGCAAATTTGGACTGGAATTTCAAATAGCCTAAACAAATATTCGAATCTCTAAGATCCGTTTAAGCTTCTATTCGAATTACCTCACAGCAAACGTGATGAATAACCCCGAGAGTTGCCATTGTGTCACTCGCCAAGGTTTCCACCTAATTAGGTCTCGATTCAATATGCTTAACTAGCTGATAGCCATATGCATGTCGTGCCAGTTTGGTGTAGATAGCCATCCTTGCTATATGTAATTAACGAGGAATATAGGTATGGACAGAAGGACGGACGGACAGACATATGGACATACACGATAGGCATACCCATCGATCGAGAGGTAAAACATTTGACAGTCCATATCTGCAAGGTACTTAAATCATCTTCCATGTAAGTTTTAAAGGTATGATTTCATTTTCCATGTAAGTTTCAAACTAATATCCATGAAATATTTACTGACATAGGGACCGGACAAGAAATTAATTCTGGACAGACAACGGAACGTATATATACATGCCAAAGACAAGACCCTGCAGCCATATGGGCTATGTGGTGAAAATCACTAAAAAGGCTACATAAAACAAACATCTGTAAGGTACTTGTCATCTTCGCATAATGGATGTTGGAGACATAGCTCGGGAGGAATCATCGAAATGAGCTAAAAAACCTACAACGTACTGATTAAGCATCTTTCAGTTTTGCACTCAACAAGAGAAATACACCCCGGACACCAATGTACTATAACATACATTGATGATTAAGCTTGAGCTGCTGTGGGAAGTTACCAAGGGTTAATGTTCATGCCATGGTGTTGGTAAAGATGCTGGTGTGTTGACAAGAAGTCACACGACTTTACATGCCAAACCATCAGATATCATAGACCTCTCTCTTATGGGTGAACCGGAATTTATTGATGCAATAACTTTTGTGATCATAGTTGTGAGAAAAGTGTTTCTTCATAACCTGTAAGATTTCGTGCTCGCGTCGAATGATTAGATTTCCAGTGATGAACTTACACTGCCCTCCAGCACAGTCATGTACTATGCTGATTGCTTGCACAGCATGACTTGCTGGAACATTGGTGACTTCTGCTGCCAGAGAGACCATTTGACACCCAAAAGTGTCCTCTCTAAGGAATCTGCCTTCTACAGGTGAGAAAAGATTGACCAACGCCCACTGATAGTTGGAATGTCTGCAAACTACTTCGAGCCCTTGTTTGCTCCTTCGCCTTCTCAGATGTGTTGTCAATGAACAATACGGCGTCTCCTGGGTTGATAATTTTCCCACTTTGGGCCTTCATTGCCTTGAAATGGTAGACATTAAGGGAACAGTCTGGAGCACAGCAGTGACTTAGTTGTCCAGCATAATTTGTGGAGATTTTCCTACTGAAACAGTTTCGGGAAGCCTTGATTAGATGGCCTGAAAAAGAAAATCATGATAATGAAAACTTTATACTGTAGGCTCACCAAGCAATGCTTCATCTAGCTTTATACTCTGCAGTCTCACAATGTCTTTGGCATTTTTGGAAGCATTGCGAAGCTGGTTGTCCGTCGTCAACACTCCAGCTTCGTGTTAAAGTCCTACTCTCTGTATTTCACACACTAAGCGTCGCTTGACCCCATATGCTGATATTTTCATATAGCATACCTGATGCTGCATTGACTGTATCCATCCACTACACCCTTGGAATATATCCCGGTCCCCCCAGAACTGAACTTCCACAGTGAACTCCGAAACTAAGCCTCGCCTGACCACATAGGCTGATATTGAACTGTACCCTTGGAGCATCCCTGTCCCACCGGAACTGGACCACCACAGAGAACTCTGAAACTAAATCTCGCCCGACCCCATATGCTGCTATTTTCAGATAGCATACCTGCATGCTGCATTGACTGCACTCATCTGCGAAACCCTGAGGGTATCAGGACTCTTCAAACCACGAATGTTTACTTTGTGTAATGTAAACGAAGAAAATTGATTGTAATACACTGAGAAATTCATCAACCATATTCCTGATTGTGTTGGACTGAAACTGATCACCAGTTAGGAGCTGTGAATATATATCCACAAATATATCCTCCATTTTCAAAACTTTCAAGAGATCAGTTTCTCACTGTATTGCTACTAAATACGAATGTTGATTAATTTGTATTTGCCTGGGGATTTAGGGTAGCACCGGAGCAGTAAACAAGAATTAAATTCAACCTCAAATCCACCTGCTACTGACAACTCTCTACTCCATGCTCAAAGGACTGTTTTAGCTTCCTGAATATGTGAGGGTATTGGATGGGAAGGGGAAGTGGATTGCTTCAGTAACTGTAAAGATGGTATAAGCTCAAAGGATGTATTGATCAAATGAGCCAAACATCAACATTTGGTTAAATGTGCACAGACAACAGAAAATATGCCAAGTTCTAGAAACATAATCCTTGACCTGTCCTGGAACTAGATTGTGTTTACAGGTTCATGAACGGAAATCTTTCACATAAGTATTGCTGTTGTGTGAACAGACAGACTGATAAATACCATTATAGCAACTTTATCAAGCTGTAAAGGCTTAACAATTAAAGTGCTTTCCAGAACTTACCAATATTTTGATTTGATATGTCCAGTAACAGATGACCAAAGGAAAATGACCTGTACAAATCGTTCTGTCTACAGGCACTAAGAAGACCTTCACCAGCAGTCAGCCTGCAACAAAAATGCTTGAAAACCAAACAGCTGCAGCACTCATTCTAAACTTCATAGAAATCAAATTTGTAGTACAGTATTTTTGTAAATGTACTGAGATGTGATTGTCATTCAGAAATTCTAAGAATAACATGGCCAGAATTGTCAGGGCTTACTCGTAAAATGTCATGGTATAGATTTATTAGTCTGTAGCATGACTAAAGATGATGCCCTAGGTTAACTGGGTACATTGCATGGATACAATACTTTTTAATGATTTTTTGGGTCAAATTTATCTCACATTCAGTCTCAAAATTTGATAAATAGGTACCTTTGAAGCTTCTCTGCATACTCTGAATTGGACAGGCACAGCTTGATAACATCTCTCGGTTTGATGAAATAAAAGTCTTTCCAGTGCTATCAACAGACTAAAAATACAAATGTCCAACTGTTGCAATTGATGTTTTCCAGGTGTGCAGTTTCTATCTCTGCCATGTTAAATGTTTTTATCTGGGTGTGTAAATGAACATGTATGCATCTTAATTTATTATTCTGGCATATGTTATTCTTGAGAAGGAACACCAAAAATTAGCTATATGTTCTTATACATGTCCTATAGTTTGTATGGTTATATTTACATGTAATCACACTCTGATGTAATGAATCATACAGTAGTGAATTACCACATCTGGAATCCTGATGGCGGAGAACTTATATATTTCGAATCGAACAAAACAATTAAGGCCAACATTAGAATAGCATTAACTCTTTAGATTTTTCCCTGCATTTAAGTTGAATAATCAGGTGAATCACCTTCGATGGCGTCACGCTGGCCCCTGGAACATTCAGTTGCCACGCCTTCTCAAGAGAGGGCATTTTCTTCATGTCATCCTCAACTACAACTTCCAGTAGGTGGTGAATAAACTTGAATAAACTTTTTGACTGTAATGAAAAATGCAGAATAGAAGTAATCAGAGGGATGTAGCCCCACTCCCCCCAAACCAGAATGGTAAAAAACAAAGCATGACGGTGTAAAGCAACATCATCATTCACCAAGATTTTTCAACTTCTTAATTGGGAATATTGTCCGTACAAGAGTGTGCTAAAAGCATAAATTTTGATGATAAAGGACCATAACTCATGAAAGATGGCTGATGGGGCTTTTGACCAATTGCCTCAAAACATACAAAAAGTACATCAACATTACTCCATTGTATCTGTAAGAATACTGAATCGTACACAGAAGTTCCATGGAATTCTTTGGTTTTGTGACATAACTAGTTATTGTGTCAGTCTGTTCATATACAGTTATACATGTAAACAAGCACCTAGTCCCCCAGATGGTACAATAACACATGTACGTTACCACCACCCGTATTATCACCCATGGGGTAGGGTATCAGTAGCTAGGAATTCTTTTTGTAACCCAATAACACAAGGCCATATATCACAACTGGTGTGACGGACCTCGTATGTGTCTTGGGGATGAGACTCTAGATCTGATAACAATCAAAGTATCAGCCTCTGAGCCTCAGTGTAATGTACATGGAAATGCTGAACGCACATTACATGTAAATGAGAGAGTAGGTTAATATGAACAATTTTCTACTCTATAACTGAATACTTATGCAGCATCAGATGGGTAGTAAGTCTGTTTGTCCTGGCTTTGACCCAGGAAGGGTAACTTTGTGATGAGCGGTATAAGTCATGACTATGTCTGGGGTGTTGTGGTAAAAATGTCAGGTGGCGAGGGGAATATGTCTGGTGTGGTGAGGGCTATGCCTGATGTGTTGAGGGAAATATGTCTAATGTGGTTAGGGTATACCATGAATATGTCTGGTATACATGTATGCTTTCCAAGATAGGATACCTAATGTAACGTCTTACGCATGGCGTTAGGCGCATCGGCAAGGGTGAGCAAGTCTTTAATAATGGTCTCTTCCACCCTTACAGCCACCGTATCTATGCACTCACATTTCACAAATATGTCTGGTACGGTAGGCGCATGACTGTGGTGAGGTGAGTATGTCAGATGTGGTGAACGAATATGCCATGAATATGTCAGGTGTGATTGTGTAGGATGACAAGAGAATGCCTGGCGTGCTGAGGAGTACATGCCGTGAATATGTCTGGTGTGGTAAGCGGAATATGTCTGGTGTGATGACCGTGAGATGTATCTGGCGTAGTGAGGGAAATATGTCATCAATATGTCTGTTGAGGGGAGGAGAATATACATGTCTGGTGTGATGATCGTGAGGTGTATCTGGTGTGGTGAGGGTAATATGTCGTCAGTATGCATATGCCTGGTGCGGTGAGCGAAATATATCTGGTGTGATGACTGTGAGGTGTATCTGGTGTAGTGAGAGCAATATGTCCTCAATATGTCTGGTGAGGGGAGGGGAATATGTCGGGTGTGATGACCGTGAGGGGTATCTGGCATGGTGAGGGAAATATGTTGTCAATTGTCTGATGTGGTAAGGGAAATATGCCTGGTGTAAAAGTGCATTATTTTGTGATAGGCCTACAGGTGACAGGTTAATCATTGGGAAATAATAAATTGGTGCCATTAAGTGGCAAGACCAGTAACCTTTCATGTTGTTGTTGTTCAACACATTTCAAAATATCCACATTTGACAAAACAATATTGCTAATCACCGATGGTGACATGGGGTATGGATGGCAAGATCATATCATGATATGATCAATAATTTTCGAAGATGTAATTGTTTGACTTTAGGAGGGAGCACATTACGTCTCGGACACACCGCCAAATGAAGATGATGAGGATTACATCAGCCCAACCCCACCTAATAGTGTAGGCCGGTTCGGAAGGAAGTCGCTTGCCAGCTACCCATTTCCAGCTTTGAGGTTATCAAACGTAAGCGATAGAAGAGAAAGTTTTCCCATGAGAAGTGTCCCACGGTAGCTTGTTAGGGCAATGTACTGGTTTTTCGCAATTTGTCGATTAGGCTAATCTTGAAAATTAGAGAGAATAGATCAAAAATTGCAATAATCAGTGTATGGCCCTTAAAAGCTACCGTATAAAGGGCATTTTGCATATCATATTAGGGTTTTTTTCTTGAATGAATTGCGATGAAGAAATTAACTCCTGAAAACGAGTACAATGTCTGGGACTTGAAATGAATAATTCGCTCATGATTGTTAGCTCCCGAGATTTTTTCCCCGAGGTCTTCGAACTTACAATATCCTGTTCAATCGAATGAAATCATACCCCTTATAACCGTCAATCTAGCCCATTGAAATTTTATCTGATCAGTGCACCACAGGTAGTTAATGTAGTAAGGGCCTGGGACTAGTAGTTATATACTGTTTTTGATTATCAGACAATAGACCATTTGAATAAATTCATTGGGCATGAGTATTGGATGTTGCCTTGTCTTCACAATTCTAATAGCTGCCAACAGTTGGCCACTGAGCCACCATACAAACTTGAGCAGATAACTTATTAATCCTCACACCTTCTGTGATAAGGAGGGATCATATGCTAGTACATGAAAGTTACTCTATGAGGAACAAAATTATAGCACAAATAACTTTTAAAACTCAAGGTTTTTCTAGAATAGAGAGCTAGATGTTGAGATACTAACAAAAGAATACAAAAACATGGAAGATTTAGGGTGGAGGATTTTTGGCGCAAAATGCATGACTTTGGGATAAATTATTCCTTAATTGTAAGAACTGTGTGGATGCCGACGGTTATACTTTAATTGTGACCCATTCCAGAACCCACTCCATGAAGACGGAGCAGATGGAGATGGATGTGATAGTGGTGATACTGCACCGCATGAAGCTGCTGAGGTAGGGCTTCATTCTCAGTATTAGAGCTTGTATAAGAAGACTCTCTGGATAAAGCTCCTCCACTGGCGAAGCTCGGATTGACACGAAAATAAACTTGTAGATTTTGCTCATGCCTTCAGATCGAAAATGGAAATATTTTTTGTAAGAACAAAACATATGTTGAATTATTGATAATACAAGTCGGGCAGTCAATATTCTCTCATTCTAGAAATGGCATTCTGAAGGTTGTTCATTGATTGTTTGAGGTATCATCATGACCAAAGAAATAATCATTCTGTAGGACAGTTTGAGACATACTACCTGTTCAGGATGATATTTGGGTATTATCATTTGCAGAGAGAGGTGGAACATGATGAATCGGTCCCTCCCGTGGGAATAAAAGGTATTTGCGGAGTAATTCAGCGTGTCTGATGATGAAAACGAACATATTTACGTGGGCAAGCGATTTGATACAACTCGGAAGACAGATGGCAATGTATCCCCAAAGCCAAAAGCCTGAGCAACATCGCCAACCATAATATGATATTCTTGATTGCAGATTTGTTTATAATTTCTTTCACATTTTTTATATTTTCTTTCATCTCGTTTCCAGAAAGACAGGGGATTTTTGCAGAGCTTCGTCGGCTCGTGAATCTCCACAAACACGACAAAGGCGTGTTTAAAATAGCGGGAGTTATGGAAAAGGACCTCACGGAGGAAACAAAAATCTCATTTGGGCGAATTTTCTTCTCTCCGAAGGAGGATGAGCAGTTCTTAGTAAATATGAGTCTATATATAACAATACATATTGCACTCCATGTGGATGCCCGAGAGCCATGACAAGGCAATGTACTACACTCTACGAACATTGAATTGTGATACGAATGTAATGAACGGAATATCAGTTGATCTTGTCGGCATCATTGAGAACTTCTATCTTTCAAGTAACTCGAAATTTACCTATTTATCTTTCGATTATGTTAATCTAGGTGGTAATATTAATGAAACAGGTCTTTGGATTATGGCCCTTTAGAAACTCATAATGGACGATGGCTGCCGAATGAACGACGGATCTGACGCATTTACATATACACTGAGAATATGCTGAGACATGTTGATGTTAAGTTGATGGACAAGGATGTCCTATTTCCTAATTTATAAACTGTATCTCACGCGGAGTACATCAATCTCCACTCAACCGCGCCTGGTCCCTTGCTAATTTGATATCGGGATTCAAATTGTAGAATTATCGGATACATTTTTTCTAATGAGCACTGATATAGAAATATACTTTATGTTCATTGCAGGAAGCCATTAAGAGAATTTTGGCGACTCATGGCCATGGACCGGAAGTACTCCATATAAAGGAGTGCGTCAAATTCGCGACGGAGAGGTTCAGTCGCGAATTTCGTCCAGTCATAAAGCGGAAGGTGGGTTTGCATACGGAACATAATATCGTTTTTGTTCCAACGGACAAATTACAACACATATAAGGGAAGTGGGAAGAGGTGCCGACATACTGACTGCGTCACATGACTTCACAGAATAGTCTTTTGGTTAACCTATTCTAAAGCACATACCAAGAATCTAACGATTCGTGATATGTGTTGTATCTCAGGTACGCTTTTATTTTACCTGTTCATGTGGCAACTTGGATGATATGACCACACGGCCCCTAGCACCGGCATAAGCGGTATTAGATACAAATCTAGAGAGCTATGATGGAAATGCTCTGACAACTCGTATACTGGTAATTGGTGAGCTGATTCGCTCACCTGAAGGACTGAAAATATATTTCATCTATACAATGCAAATATGGCGTTTAGATCCTAAACATAACGCTAAAAACAAAGCTGAATATGTTTAGGAATATTGTGCTTGGGCCTATACACCAAGTTTGACAGGTTTAGGAATACGGTGTTCAGACCATGAACAGAAAGTTAAACATAATACTAAACGGAAAACTAATTAAGGCTTTTTTAGATATTTAAATGCAGACATGTTTAATTCCTTTCCGTCATGGATTTAAGTAACACGTTGGTGACTCAGCTGTAAACATGTTCCAGTACAATCATTCTCCCGGCTGAATTTGTTAGTGAAAGACTACCAACTTCCTGAGGTTGAAGTATTTGTGAAGTGAATCCTGTGCCAGGTCCAATTATCAACCCCAGGAGAAGACTGTCCATGTGATCTGGCAACATCAGGAAACAGGAAAATATCACTGACCCTGCACCCATATTTTCTTTCCTATATGTTTCATAGAGAAACAACATTTTACTTACAAATTAGAATGCTGAACCTCCAGGAACAACACAACACTTCTGAAAGAATCTAATGGATACACGCTATTAAAATTACATTCTCATTAAACACGGACCTCTGAATATTCCTCGCTTTTGCTTACGTATTCCTCGATACTCACATTCGGAAAAAATCCAACAATATCTGAAAGAATAATAGCTTCTCGGTAAAGTTTTGTTTGGATTGTCAACCAATCAGTGTACTTCCCTCACAATACCAGCAGACCATCACATTCACAATGGCATTTTGCGATGATGGTGTAACTGTCTCGTATATGAATTGTTCATGATGATAAGAACAATTTCACGAAATTTCTGGTATAATTTCAAGTTAGACATTGTATTCCTCAAACATTTATAACATGGAGATTTGTCACACAGTAATGCCAAATACATGAAATGAAGTAGCTGGTGACATATGGGGTAGCTCCAATCAAAAATGTAATCACGAGGAAAAACGGCATGACACTCCCGTAAGGTCTCTATGGCATCGCTTAAAAGGTAGTTTTTGTTAACGGTTTTCTCATCGATGGGAACACTGAGTCTTGAGATGCTCAATCTTTTCGTCTTAAATTCCCCACTTGCCTCTTGCAGCTATTCAGCATCATAGAAACAACAGGGGAGCGAACAACAAATTTTCAAATGGTGGCTGCTTCTAATAGAGCCGTCCTAATGCCGCCATTTCATAGTGCGACTTCAATGAAGCATAATGCCGTAGGCAGACCTCCCGAGAACTTCATGTATTCGGTCACCTTGGTTAGCGAAGAATCGAAGAATCGAGACTTCATCCAGTCACATTATTCACACACTGGACCAACCATTCCTCAATCTATCCTCTTAATGTTGAGAGTCAAATTAGGAAGCGACAATTTCCAGTTATGTCTTTGGTATGACCCGGGCTGGGATTGAACCCAGAACCTCCATGTTGAGACAATCACGGACTGAGAAGTCTGCATGTTGTGAACACCCGTGCTCATATATGTTCCTTAGTGTTCAGATATGAACATAAGTGTTCAGTTTTTAACACGATAATGTGTTCTTACAGTGTACTGATTTGGACGTCAACATGAACTTGTGTGTTCAATGGCGTCAAACCACATATTTTGACTGCTGAGATTGTTGAGCGTTCTGAAATTTTTCATTTTCTTTATTTATTTCACCAGCGTCTAAAATTAGTCAGAGATGAACGCTTTTACGCGTTCCATAAGTGTTACAAAATCTCTGTGACAGTGCAAGTGCAATTGGTGAATTTATAGATATTTTTGAAACAATAAGTATACAAAAAATATACAGATTGCAGTCGTATACTCTTTAATTAGGCCCTATGTTGTTAAAAAATTATCTGTTCTTCTTATAGTTCCTCAGAAGATCTCTCTTTCAAACTGGGCCTGCAAAACATGCTGCACGAATACTATTCCAGAATTTCGTCCATCCTCTTGGGGACAGACACACCAGAAGAAGGCACCAGATGTTGGTCGCTATGGTAATGAACGGCTTAACAAGACATAACGTTCTTATATTAGACATGATTTCATATATCCATGTACTTACCTGAGCAAGGTATGGAAATTTATTCGGAAAGCATTTCATATTATAATATCACGCTAGATTGAAGCTGATTTTTTAAATAGAATATCACCTGCTTGAAATAGAAATTCGCGAAATCCCTGGCACCTGTTCTTACAGAATTTGCTATAAATATACAGTGCAAATGCATGCTTCATCATATACAAGTTTCCCAATAGACGATGGCTGGTCGACGATCGTCAGCGATGGGCACACACAGTTGGGCGAAGGGTGCTAAGACTGGGCATGTGCTCTATAAGCGCCCAGGTTAAATGATGAACGAATTGAGCAATGGATCGCGAAACCGGCATATCAGATGGATACCGGCGTTCTCTTTCACTCCCAAGAAACATGTTTTGACTAACAAATCGAGTATTGCGCAACATTACCGGGCATTTGTTCTCAATTTACAGAGAGAGAGCTGCAGTGTAGAAGGAAAGGTGGAGTGGAGTCGAGTCCGAAAGACCTATTGCACACACAGAAGCGGACCAGATATGCGAGAGATTTGGCATGAGGCCAAGGCCAGAGATTCGGCCAAGACAGCAGCCGCAGTCGAAGAATAAAGACAATGGATTTCAATTGTACCTTTTTTACACCGATGGGTTACGCCAATTTAATTCACGTGAAAATGCTATTAATAAGTTCCAACGACGTTCTTTTTCTTTTACATGGTAAATTATCGACATTATAGACATGTCCTCCATCGTCACCCCCACTCAACTGTGCTAGCTGTCGGGTAGGGGTATGGACTGGGCCATCTCCCACTCATTCCGGCGGTTTGGCTCAGCGGGGTGGGCTCTCTCGGCCTCCTGGGAATGGAGCTTTCGGTAGGAGATGGGAATAGAGCCATCTCCGACAGGCTGCACCCCTAGGGGGCTGACTTCGTGGCGATGGGGGGGGGGGGGGTATGATGATAACCAAATTAGTCATATAAATCTTTTTTAAAATCGATGGTGTCTTGTTGTCATTTTGTCATTCTTCATTTGAATGTGCCATTCTGTAGGATACAATGGCGTCATTGGAAGATTTTCCTCCCTCCGGAAACGATACACAGAAGTAAATAGGAGAAACTTTTAAAAAGAGTAGCCCAGCATGGAGTTTAACAGGTAATTGAACAGATATACCATCTTTCAGCTCGATAAGTTGTAGAATTTTACCGCAGGTAGGAGCGAAGATTTTGAAGAAAAATCGGATATGTCCCATGGAGCTCCATGTTAACTGCGCGGGTCGCGATTAGTTGACAGAACAGCCAATCCTTTGTTTAGAGCCAATCTCATTTCCGTTGTATCTAAGAGAATATGTCGGAGTGCCTAGTTTTGGAATGAATCTTAGCTGAAGTAATACATTAGAGTTCTCGTAGATTGGAAAAATTCAATGAAAACAAAGAGAAAATGGCAATGCAGTGTACAGCCCATACATGTAATTCATAGAGGCACTGTTTCAGTGTTTGCAATAGGCAGTACTGTTTCAGTCCTTAAAAGTGACAGTACTGTTGCAGTGCTTGATAATGTCAGTACTTTTTCAGTGCTCACAAGTGACAGCACTTATTTAGTGCTAAGAATCGACATTACTTTTTCAGTGCTCAAAAGTGACAGCACTTTTTCAGTGCTTAGAATCGACAGTACTTTTTCAGGGCTTCAAAGTGACAGCGCCTTTTCAGTGCTTAAAAGGGACAGCACACTTTCAGTGCTGTTTCAGTGATTATAAGTGACAGTACTGTTTCAGTGATTAAAAGATGCTGTTCAGTAGCAGTACTGGTTCAGTGCATATATTAAACAGCACTGTTTCTGTACTTTTCTACCACAGCTCTTTTTAAGTACTGAAGCTTTTTTTGCTGTGTACAGGAACCTGTGGAAATACACGGGCAGGTTTTTATTGGTTAACAGCTCCCTTGTTCAGCACAAAATAAAAATTAATGGCACAACCACTCGTAAGGGTTTTTCGATGAGGTAAGATTCATGACTGCACGCCAAGTGGTTCCCGAACTTAAAAATGGGTGATATATATTAGAGTGTGGGGTGAAATCCTTTGTCTTCTCGGTTGGAATAAATCATTGTTTCAAAACCATTGCCATGCGATGGCGCTATTATTATATAATTTAAAAAAACATACACGTTTGGCAAATATATAGAAGACGGATGGATATATACTGCACATACACTTGGCAATCATTAGGTAGTTTAAGGTATCACAGCCTAATAAGTCACCTTAGTATTTTACGGTAATCCACACCGTGGTCAAACAATGTGGACATATATGATTCACTAGCCAATGAGTACCTTTTATATTATCTCAATACTCTAATTTTTTCAACAACACAACATATTTTTTCATATATAGTATACGGTATTTTACACGAGCCTCAAATATTATTCCCATAGTAGAATAGCTACATTTTATATACTTATAACACAGGGAAACATAATTTGGGTGTATCCAGCACCACCCCACCTCCTGTGACTCTATCCAAAATACTAGTAGTTGTATGTCACTCTTCTGAGTAAACCAGAGACTCTACAATAAATTTATTGTAGAGTCTCTGAGTAAACCTTTAAAATGCCGTATTAATTGGATCTCCACATCAATCGTTTATCAAGTTATGGGACAACACAATTTTGGCGACCGTTCTCTGCTGAATGTAGGATTTGTCATAATAAATAGAGCCTCTGGATACATGTATACCACCAGCTTCTTCACTGATTTAATGGGGTGTATGGTCGATTATACACTTTGTTATCTCTCAGTTCCTTGAATGGAGTATGGAATCTGGCCTTTGACTCTAGACTGGTCTCAACTCATGAGCTTGAAATCAACTATTCTGCTGTTTAAACAATTGCACAGGTTTATTTGGCTTCTGTCTAAACCTGCGATGAATGACATACCAATACGGATAATAAGCTTATGCAATATATGGGCCACTCTTCAGATCAATACCTTCCGAACTGTGTAAAGATTATATCTCTAGGTCGCGTGGTTGTCGAGTTATAAAGACACAAGCGTAAACTTTATGCACACAAACGGTAATTATCACGATCAATATGAGCATGCCCAAATTAATCTGATAAACCGAGGTATGCACCGAAATGACTGCAACACAAAACTGAGGTATTTTATTTCTTGTAATTTACTTGCTGTTGTCGACATGGAATTTTGCCCGCTTCAGCATCATATATTACATTGTGACAATTCCATAAAGTAACTCCTGTCGTGTTTTGAAATGCCAGGTTTTTCCATGCATAGTCCCATAGATCATAGAGTATTCCCTTCTCTGTGTTGGTAAATGGCTCAAAAGCCGAGTATGGAAAATGTACATAGGGGAACACATCCAACACTATATTATACAGATATTGCGGTGTGAGATGTGACATTAAGATTTGTCAGCTCGAGACAGGCAATATTCAACGAGTGCGAGGCAAGACTTGAATATTGCCTGTCGAGAGCGGGCACATTCTCATGTCATAGCCTACAGCGTGCAATATCTGTTTTATTATATCGAATGTTTCTTGATTACAAACGCAGTAAAGAAGCAATCAGAGATTGCTTAATTGTATGCCCCATTCCAATTTAAGTCCGACACTGCCCCGCTATTGTTCTGTTCTGTATTGGTTGATATTGCACGGACAAGAGACCCAGACAGACAAAGCACTTTCCTTTGCACAACTACAATGCACTGGCATCATATCATGCAAAGTTCATGCTTGTCCATACAATATGGACTGAGATCCAGCCTGGACAAATATATATATTCCATTCACTAAGGTTTGAAGAACAAAGGGCCATAACTCTTGACAATATAACCGAAACGCAAACAAACTTTACACTGCAAAATTATGGGGCATTGACCACATATCATGCAAATTTCATACCTGTCCATACAATATTAACCGAGATCCAGCCCGGGGAAGTCCCAATTCACAAAGATTTCAAGAACAAAGGGTCATAGCTCTCGAAAATATACGCGAAACACGGAGAAACTTACCGCTGCACAACTACAGGGCATTGACCACATATCATGCAAATTTCATAATTGTCCATACAATATTAACCAAGATCCAGCCCGGACAAGTCCCAATTCACGGAGATTTCAGGAACCAAGGGCCATAACTCTTGAAAATATAACCGAAACTCGACACACTGGCAACATTTCATGCAAGTTTCATTCCTGTCCATCAAATATTAACCGAGATATTGCGCGGACAAGAAATTCGGACGGACAGAAGGACAGACGGACGTACGGATGGATGGACAGACGGACGTTACGACAGACTGACGGACGGACAGACGGACAAAGCGATCGCTATATGCCCCCAAGGGGGCATAAAAATAGCAAAAGAAGGGAATATGCAAGCCTATGCTCCACGTCCAGTAACAGCGAAAGGATGACATCGACATGTAACCGTGGATCGATAGTATGAGGTACCGGATGAACTGGATGTTTGTGAACTAGTCTGTGAATGTCTTCATCTCTGGTCGTGAAAACAGTGAATTGAGTACGGTATCAAATTGGTCCGTGTAACCTTGCACAGTTCAATTTTCGTTTTTGGTTTCTCAAAATCAAAAATTGAAATTTGACCGTCAATTTTCAATTTTCGTATTTTGTTTTTGTAATCTCAAAAACAGAAATCGAAATTTGACCGTCAATTTTCAATTTTCGTTTTTTTGTTTTTGCTTTCTCAAAATCAAAAATTGAAATTTGACCGTTAATTTTCGATTTTTGATTTTGGGATCACAACAACAAAAAACAAAAATAGAAATTTGACAGTCAATTTTCAATTTTCGTTTTTCGTTTTGCTTTTCGCAAAAATGAAAATCAAACATTGAAAATTGCCTCAATTTGTCCGTTTTTGGTTTTTTGATTTTAACTTTGATTATCAATGTTGAGTTCGCACGCGAAAACGGTTATGACGTCATATTCAGTACGACGAGTAGAATAGAAAACGCAAATCGTGTTGTATACGAGGTGTGAAGCGTGAGAGGCATGTGGCCCACCAGACCACCCTCACGAGCCAGTGTATCGATCGATTTGTTGGCGTATCTATACACTGGCTTGTTTAGTTGCTCACAGTAGTTCTGGATAAAAATAGATCAAGGGATATCCTCTAAATCGAACCAATCAGTGATCAGGCTCAGATAGCTCATTACGCCAATCCACTGCACGGTTTGAGATGTGAGAGGTTTGAATTTCATCGCTGGCTTAACTCCTTTGATGTCAGACTGAAATTGACATCGAGAGTCAAAGCAAAATTCACCGGCTTGGGATAACGATATGCTAATTCAAAATAACCTAAGGGGATGCAATTTTCGAAATTGAGGCAACGGCTCAAGGCAACGGTTCAAGAACTCACTCGAATCACCAAAAGTGTCCAGGTATGAGGATTTACGATTTACCTGGACTTGTGAAGATGCACCAGACAGGTCTGGACGGGAGGCATCCCGCTGTTCTCATTGGTTATTGGCATTGAGGCTTTAGCTAATCAGGACGCAGTCTCAGATTTTCTCCGTTCTAAAAATATATGTTTGGAGCCCTATAAAAGCGAACAACATTCATGCTCACAAC